>PITA01010159.1:0-26544 GCA_004023965.1 Spilogale gracilis
CTCCCACCCCAGCCTCCCCAGAGGTCTCTCGCTCTCTGTCTCTGTCCCTCTCTCTCTCTCTCTCTCTCTCTCACACACACACACACACACACACACACACACACATCCCGAGGAGTGCTGTTCTTTGCTCATTCACTGCTTTGCTTTCTAACAATCCTCATGGTGAATTTCTGTAAGTGGAATTCTCCACACCTAGATTTTTTTTTTAAGGACTAAGCTATTTGTGACTACAGCTGTAATGGTACAGTGAGCGTTCTTGTGCGTGAACCCATGGCCCACGCTGCACCTAGCACGGAGAAACACCAGATCCGTGGCTGCCTCTGCCTCCCCACATGCACGGGTCTGCTTTGCCCTCCCCCTTCTCTCTGTGTCCACTTTGATTTGGCCCGACAGACCTGTGTGTTCTGATACCCTTGTGCTTTCTTCTAACCCGTCAATTGTCTTCTCGAAATATCTATGCCCACACATGGATGCAGGGGCAACGAGTTTGCACATTCCACCAGAAACCCCTCTCTCTGTCCTTGAGCTAGCTAGGAAGCCGTCATCACACAAGGCTCTCTTGCAGAGCGGGGAGCCCAATGCAGGGCTCGATCTCAAAACTCTGGGATCATGACCTGAGCCAAAGGCACACACTTAATGACTGAGCTACCCAGGGGCCCCTGGAATAAAATATGTTTAAATGCTCATGTTTAAATCTAGTTTCCAGAGTTTAACTTCTCCAGTTTTGAAATCAGTGGGAGTAGCTCCAGGTCGAAGAGCTCGTGAATATCTGTGTGTTCTATTTCCAGCGGGGAGTGAAGCCAAGTAAAGTAAGGCTGAGGGGGCCTCTCTCTCGGGGGCCCAGAACATGGCTGGAGGAAGCATAGGACGTCAGGAGGGCTACGGAGGCTTCTCCCAACTCCGGACCAGGCTGGCTGGCAGACACGCTCCTGCCCCGGGGGCTCAGCGAGTGGGTGCCACCTCCATCCACCAGAGAGTGCACGAGGTCCCCTGGCAACTTCGGGACGGACTGTCACATCCGGTCGTAACACAATCACCGTGGAAAACTATTTGGCAGGTTTCTTATTAAAGATTTTATTTACTTATTTGACAGAGAAAGAGAGAGAGAGCGCACAAGCAGGGGGAGTAGCCGGCAGAGGGAGAAGCAGGCACCCCTCTGAGCAGGGAGCCTGATGCGGGACTTGATCCCAGGACCCGGGATCATGACCTGAGCCGAAGGCAGACGCTTCACAGACCGAGCCCCCCGGGTGCCCGGCAGTTTTTTATAAAGCTTAACACAGACCCCCCCCCCCCCATATGGTCCCGAAGTTCTCGGGTGATTGCCGAGAGAAATGAGGAGATCGGGGTCCCCACCGCTGTGCAGGAAGGCGCATGGTGGCTCTAGACCTCGTGTCCCAACACGGGAGGCCTCCCACTGTCTGCCGGCAGGTGAATGGTAAACGGACCAAAGCACTCCCATGCCAAGGAATTCTCCTTGGCAGTAAAAATCACACGCACACACACACATGCACACACGGGTGTGTCTTCAGAACACGCAGAGCAGAGGAGATCGAAAGAAACAGTGCGAATCGTTGGGCTCCGTGTGACGTTCTGTAGCAGGAAATCGTAACCTGTAGGGAGAGGCAGCGTCTCTGGGCTTGTCTGGAGCTGGGGGTCGGGGGGTCGGGGGGGCAGAGGCTTCCAGGAGCGACGGAAGGCAGCCTGCAGTGATGGCCGTCCCCTGAGTGTCTACATTTGATTCACCAAATTATACACTTTAAATGGACACCAATTATACTCTTTACATTGCACCTAGAAAAAGTAGTGCTTTTTATTGTAAAAGACAAAGAACCCCTCTAATATTCTCGGACGCAGATGCCAATACTTGCCAATCACAAAATTTCAAAAGGCCAGTCCATTTACATTAAAATGTACTTTAAAAAACTCTTTGTGCCGTCGTGTAGATGGAGAGATGGTTTCTTCCTCAGGCTTGCAGAGGGGAGTGAGGGGCAAGCCAGTCACGGGACAGGGGGAGGTGACCCCAGTCTCAACCACCCGCACGACGTCGGCACGTGCATGGGAGTCTCGGAGCCCCGTCCGCTCCTGAGTCACGGGCCACATGGTCTGGGCAGGGAGGGGCAGCAAAGGGCCCCGTCCCGCTCCTCGGGCTTTCCACGCCTGGGGACCCTGCGTGTGGGCTGCACGGGGGCAGAGCGACACCAGGCACCCCAGGGACCTGCCCCGCACACTCCCCGTCTCTGCTGAGGTGACCACACTCCTGTCACCCACGGGAGCAGAGGCGTGGGGATGGGACGGCGAGTGGGAGAGGCTGGAGCTGTTGGACAACCCCTGTGGGCAGACTCCCGAGGTGCTGCCCCTTCCGCGGCTGCGACGACAGTCCCCTGCCTGCACGCAGAGCGGCAGGCCCAGCTCGGTCTCTCACTGTCACACTCACTCTCCCTCAGGCCCGGGGTCCCCAGTTGCTCCCACCCGGGGTCGGAAGATGCCTGGGTGTTCAGCCAGTGATGCTGAACAAGGCAGGCACGGGGACTCAGGGTCGAAGCCTTCAGCACGTTCCAAGCCCTGACGCCGGAGGGGAGATGAGTGCAGGGTCAAAGCAGAAGAGACCGCGCCCCCTCTGGGTTGCTGGCTGGGACAGCTGGCCGGGTCAGGACTTCCCGGTCTCCCATCAGGAGGGGCTAAGCCCTCCCTGGACCCAAGATGCCCAGATTCCTTCCAAAAATTGCAGCATGCTTTTCACATTTAGGTTTTATAGGTCATATATATAGTGTGTGTGTGTGTGTGTGTGTGCGCGCGCACGTGCGTGTGTTATGAGGTAGGAAAAGAAAGGTGCCCATCTTTCTGTAGGATTGTCCATTATTCAGTTGACGGCTCTCAGCTGATGAAATGCCACTTCTGGAAAACATGTAAAGAAGTCTGTTTCCAGACTATTTTGTCCCCCGGTAGGTTTGGCTAGCCACCTTTTAAGAAAAAACGCTTTTTGAAAACCAATCCTACTATGCTTTTCAGCTTCTGTTTGCATGTTGTATGGTGCCCATGTATGTAAACACACGTGGCAGGCGTGGGAAATGACCAGTCAGCCCTCATGTATCTGTCATCCCTCTGGGAGAGAGAGGAGTGAGCCTTGTGAGTGGTAGAGGGGCCCGTGGGCTGCACGACCCTGCTGTTTTTTTTTTTTTCTTTTTTCTCTAAAGTTTTTATTTATTTGACAGAGAGAAACACAGCTAAAGAGGGAACACAAGCAGGGGGAGTGAGAGAGGGAGAAGCAGGCTTCCCGCCGAGCAGGGAGCCCGATGTGGGACTTGATCCTGGATCTCCGGGATCATGACCTGAGCCGAAGGCAGACGCTTAACCACTGAGCCACCCAGGCCTCCTGGACCCCACTGTTTTCCCTCATGCTGACAGTGATCTCAGAAGGCATTCAGACACCCGGGGGTCACCCTTCCAGGTAATCCATCGGCAAATATTTGATTGATAAGAATTTACTTTTATCTGCAAAAATGAGATTTTTTTCCTCAAAACGTAAGGCACGACGATGCAAGTATTAGGAGTTTTGTCATCTGTCCTGTTACCTATCCATCTATTTTTGTTTCAGAACTCCCTAGCATTTCTAACTGAGTCCTGAAAAGGAAGTCTGCAAGCTTCAGGACTGCTGAGCCGTGGTCCCCGTCTTCAGAGTTTACACGGGAGTCCTTATGGTGAGGTGTACCGCACCTCTTGGATCCGTTTTATTTCCTGAAATAAGATATCCTTGAGAAACAGCAGCTGTGTACATTTTGGGAATGAGACGTGGACAGAGCCCCAGGGCCCCCCTCCGGCACACGCACCTTTCCCTTTTCTGCTTGTGGACAGGACCTGGGGCTTCCTTAAGCCCGTGCGAGTGGCCAAGATGTTGCTCTGGGATCGGGGCAGTGTTGAGTAAGATTCTGTTGCCAGTGGCCTCACCCTCGACTCTCCACTGCGGGCTTTGAAGAAGCAAGCTGCCGCCACTCCTCCACCACCAGGAAACAAACTGCCGAGGGACCTCCCCGGTCAAGCCTCTGTGGGGAAGCCAGCTCGGGTCAGCATCCTTGCCCATGTGACTCCGGGAAGGACCCAGCTCAGAGTGCCTGCACTCCAGGCCCAGGGAAAGTGCAAGATAATGAATGTGTGTTGCCTTAAGCCTCTGTTGTAATGGGCTGATCGGTCCATGGCCCTAGGAACTAATACATTAACCTACAGATGATTTCTGAAAGCCACTCTCTGGCTAATGCATACGTTGTTAGTTGGAATGTTCCAACCAGCTCCACGGAGTTTGTATTTATCCAGATAAGAGGTATGAGAATGTTTATGTTAACTCTCTCCCAGCATAAACGTGGTTCTAATCGCACTACAGTTCCTCCCTTGCCGCCTCCATTCCACGTGCTCTGCGAGCTCTGGGAGCAGGGGGCGGGGTCGCCGGCCGCTGGCTGGCGGAGGGAACGCGAGGAGCCCCGCCACCCCCGGGCCCTGGCACCCAGCAGGCTCAATAAATGCTCGTTGAAGAAAGAGACAGACGGATAGACAGCATCATGTGCAGTTCTCGGTCCCAGGGCCCGTGGGAAGCGGGTTCCATGCGTCGTCGTCTGAACCATGCCTGTAGGCTTGCTCGGCACCAGCGGGCAGGCTGAGGCTCTAGCCATTCGCAGTGCAAGACCCAGGGCCGCAGTGCGGAGCGCGGGGCCAGGCCTGCTGGACTGAAAACACTGACACGTGTGTGCACACACACGCACGCACACGCACACATATAAATGCACACGCACACTCACACACATGCACACATACACACATGAACACGCACACATACATGCACACACATACATGCACGCGCACACTCACACACATGCACGCACACACATACATGCACAGGCACACCCACACACATACACACATGAACATGCACACATACGTGCACAGACGCACACGCACAGGCGCGCACACACACGCGCGCACGCACTCACACGCAGCGCACACACATGCACACGCACACACATACATGCACACAGTCACACACATGCACACGCGCACACATACGTGCACAGGCACACACAGGCACACACATGCACACATGCACACGCACACACGCGCACGCACGCACGCATCCCCCCATGTTCCCGTATGAAGTGTTACCGCAGGACTACCATGCTCCCTTATCCACACCCATCACTTCCCTGCGGGGCCCCGGGGAGGTGGCGGGACCGAGGCCGCCGACCCCTGCAGCTGCCGCCGTGGGCGGTAGGTGGTGCTGGAGAGCCGCTCCCGCCGCCCCTGCTCCGCGCAGTGGAGAAGTGCCGCCGCCTTGGCTCTCTGAGAGCTTATTTTCTCACAATTAATACAGATGGGTGGTCCCATTATGGCCGGTTCTTCATCTGTGAATTATTTCGTGTGAAGAGAAGTGCTTGCACATGCTTAATTTCTAATAGTGATTAGATGCCTCGGTGCTAACCACGGGGAGGGAAGGGGGAGAGGCAGAAAAGCTCTTTACAAATCTCCCTTCCTAGTGAACGAGGTAACCAGGGACGGGATTTGCATTTACAGACTGCTTACTCGGTGACTTTAAATGACTTACCTCGCCTCATTAATCTCATCACAGCCTTGGGAGCAAGGTGCTATTATTATTCCTCTCACAAAGAAGCAGATCCTCCAAAGGAAGGGAAGGGCCGGGGTGCTGCTCTGTCCCAGACTGGCCGCACCCCCACATCCAGCTCTTAAAGGCTCGAAGGAGGCAAAGAGCCCCCTCGGAGACCCCCTTATTTCTGCGTGTTTGCCTTTTATTGTCAACAACCGTGAGACACAGAGCCACGGAGATGAGCTCAAGCCTCCTCTGGACAGTGCGATCTGAGCAACAGTGTGACCCAGGGTCCCCATGGCCCAGACGGCCAAACCCGGTGGTCCCATCTCCCCGTCTTGTGGGAGGAAGATGGGAGCCATGAGGCAGCCGGGAGGCGGGTGCCGGTGGCTTTGGGGGGCCATGTGATGTATTGGGTGGGCTTGGGAGGAAAGACGGGAGGACTGGGGTGTCACAGAGGTCCCTGTTTGTTTAAAATAATTTCTATTCTATTCAAAGAATCAACCCTCGGAAATATTAGATGAAACAGAATCCAACTAAAGGAGATAAGCCGACAGGATGTGAAATGTGAGCTGCCCTATCTCACGTCAAGGCGGGCACACAAAGACCTGAACTCTGGCTTTCGCTGGGCTCCGTGGAAAAGGGCTGGGCAGCAAGGGGAAAGCCGAAGACAGACCCTTCCTACAAAGCTCAGGGGAGAGGGACTGCCTTTCCTAAGTCACCCGCTTCAGGAAGTTGGGGATGCCAGGAAGGCGGCACCAGCCACTCCCCTTCCCACACCCCGGAGCTAACCTTCAGTAGCGCCCGTACATTAAGACATCACCAGGAGATGCAGTCTCGTTCCTGAAACCCACGTGCTTGCCGGGCTAACACGGGTCATGCTATAATCATGAAACAAACACTACAAATTGAACTACACTAATTCTGGTTGTAATAAAACCACAAGTTGTCATTTGCATGATGAAGAAATAATCATGGAGGCAGTAAGAACTTCAGATTCTCTTGTCAGGCAGGGGGCCAGAGGCCTGGCTGCGAAGTCTTCATCAGGTACCTGGAGCTGATGTGTTGCATTTGAGTTCCAAGCCTTCTCCTGTGGGACCCTGGTCATTATCACTCAGCTACTGCAGGGTCTACATGGCTCTGCTGAGTCGCCTTCAAACCCTGCACTGGCCACATGGCTTCACCAGGATCCTTCGAAACCTCACGGGGTCCATTCCTGAGGGATGTCTAACCACTTCTTTTCCATGACTGGTGCCTCAGTGCTCCTTTCTCGCAGAGCCTTTCCAGAAGTTTCTGTGTCAGTAACACTCAACAGGGGGCCGACCCACCCTTGACCTAGCAGACTGAAGGGACGGCCTGTGTCGCCAGCATTCAGTGGTCTTGTTCAGAGAGTCCTCAACTGGTATGGATGAGTTAAAATTTGAGATGCGTCTGATGATGTAGCCCAAAGGATAAGCAGAACTCATTCCCTCCATTCCCAGGCCTTGAGGGCTCTTCCCATACTCTTATTGGGGTGTAAGAGGCAAAGGCTTATTAAAACTCACGCATGGGGACAGTACAAACATGGTAGAATCCTTAAACCCTTCATTCTGTTGCTTTTCTGGAAGCCGACAGAAACTTAGAGACAATTTTTTTTTAATGCTCATCCAATAATTTGTGAGCGTACATTTAATAATGAGCCAGGCAGCCGTGTGAGGGGCTGAGAACGCAACCACAAAACCCAGGGACCGTGCCTTCTGGAACCTCAAGGGGAGGCAGTTCAACCCACAATCCGGAGGGGAGGAAAGTCAGCGATAGCAGGAGCGTGGCGGGGGGTCTGTGGGACAACAGGGCTTCCGCCAGCCTCCCAGTGTTGGAACTGGCCGCCCAGCAGTGGGACCTACCTGGGCAGGTGGGGAAGGCTGGTACGGCTACAGGGGCCCCGCGGAGGTCCCCAGGCAGCGGGGTGGGGGGCACCTGAAAGATGAGCACAGCCAAGAAGGCAGGTCTGGAGAAGGGGGCGCAGGGCCTGGGAAGGCCGTGAGAGCCGGGGCCAGGAGCTGGGTGCTGCTCGCAGCCCCGCACAGTCGCATGTGTAAGCACAGCGTGGCCGGGAGCACTCCCGCCGGAAGGTGCTGGGAGGTTTGCCGCAAGCCCCTGCTCCAGGAGAGCACCTGGGGGGGACTCCTTCTCCATCTACCTCCTCCCAGGTTCACAAATGACTCCCCTGACATTTGTTCCTTGTCTGTGATTTAAATTCACAGCAGCGGTTTTGGCGGCGTCATTGCCTAGGTCGGCTAGGGGCCGCGGGACCAGTGCTGGCGGCTTCAGCCCAGAGGCGGCACGGCTGAGATGCAGGTGTGGTCCCCGTCATCCCTCCTGGGTTTGTAGACGGACCGTCCTCTCCCTGTGTCCCCATGTGGTCGTCCCGCTGTGTCTCCTTGTGTCCTCATCTCTGCCTCTTAACAGGGCCCACCCTTAGGGCCTCCTTTGAACTTAATTAAAATCCCTAAGGATCCCGTCTCCAAACAGAATCAGTCCAAGGTGCTAGGGCTCCAACACAGGACCTGGAGAGGCAGGGATCCTGCAGCCCGGAGCACGCCTCTCAAGGAAGGTGCTTTTCCGAGATGTTACTGCGCGAACACGTCTTCTCTTGGGATGCTGGAAGCTCGACCAGTCAAATTTAATTAAATTCTTTTGCCAGTGAGTTAGTGTCTCTGTGCACAACCTACTCCTCTAGAGAAAAGCCTATTGTCACCTCATCTTTGTGATTCAATCACAAAGGATGCCTTCCTACCCTTCCTCCTAGGAACCCTCACCCCCCAAAGTCCTTTTATCCCTCTCCGGTAAGGAAAACAAGAGGGCTCTTCTGGGCATGCCTACATTCTATCTGTAAACAAAAAGAAATGGAATCAGGCATGGTAGGGCCAAGCCTTGTTACGTGTCACCGTGAAATGAAGACCTTCTCCACGGTGCTCTCAGCATCCCTGACATGGAGCGGGTGTGGAGGAAGGAGAAGGGGGGCAGGGCAGGGCCCATTATGATATTTGTGGAGGACCTTGTTACTTAAGAAGCCTTTAGTGATGGTTATTGAATTTTAAAAGTCCCACTTTGTCTTAAGTACTTCTCCTTTTTCCAATTTCACTGTGATTTGTATCATACGCTCTTACATAAAAATTACTCTCCAGACCAGAAATTCTTCATTCTGACATCTGTCCAAAAATGTTCCTTCTGCAACTTGCAGTCATAACTCCTTGTTTTAATACCACCACCTCCTCCTTCCTGCTGTCACATTCTTGTGGAAATGGCAAGTGAAGAGAAAACACTCCCTCCTGGGAGCCCAGGAGATGCGATTTAATTCTCTGTCTAGAGATTTGCTATATTTATGTAACCAGTAGAAAACAAACACAGACATGTACTACAATCAAGAAACTCCTGTTTGCTCTATTTTTAAGAATCTTGGTCTGCTTTCTCAAGAAGGAGAGGCAGCTAAAGCCAAAGTTTACAGATTCTTTATGAATGGGAACATACCACGCCGCGATTGGCCGAAAGACCTCTCATTGAAAAGCAGTGCAAGGAGCACGGCTGGTGAGCATAATGCCCTGGTGAGTGTGGAACATTCTCAGGAGTTCGTAGCCCTACTGCGAGGGTGGAAAATTGAGAAAAACTGAATTATAATATATAATACTAATATATCCGATTATATATGATATATAATATAATAGAGAAGTATGGCGTCTGGGGGGGGGGGAGTCAGGGATGGGGAGAGACCTGTTCAGGCAGGACTTGTTGGTCAGCCTGTCGCATGTGAGCTGGGGGTCGTTGTTAGGGACAAGGAGTTGATCTGTGAACCTAAGATTTTTGATCGTTCTGCTATGAGACCCTGGGTTATTTACAGGTGCATTCCTGAATAGTCTAAGGGACTGGGTCACAGAATCACTTTACATTTAATTTAATCCAGTGGGAATTTTAAGAGAGAACTCAACAAGCTAATCCCAAATAGTCCCTAAAAGAGCAAAACATAATAGCCAAGATAATTTTGAAAAATAAACAGGAATGGAGATTGCTTTTCTTTATTAGAAGCAGAACATGTTTTAGTAACTTCTATTGTTAGAAGTAGATGGACATTTCCCTATGCCTCCCAGTGAATGCAACTAAAAACCTTAAAACGTATCTATACAGCAATATAGTATCTACTCTGATTGGCAGGGAGGAGAAGCAGACTGCTTAGGGACCTTGGAACCCTGGGAATGAGGGGGTGGGGAGTTCTTTGTGTTTTCTCTTTGGCCTCATATACCGCGGATTGGATACTGAAGGAGCTGGCGATCTGGAAACACCCATGTGGCGAGCCTAGACACCCACTTCTGATGGGCCCACAGGTGCTCCAGCTTCTCCCCAGGATGGTGTCAGAGAAGACAGAGTGCGGGACGGGAGCTCTGCCTCATGCTGGGTGGCCTCTAGGCCTTCTCCTGTACCCTGTGGCATCACAGGAGATCAGATGGGGAGGTCGGACTCCCGCTGCCCCTCAAGGCCACCTGCCCCTGCCCTAAGGGTGATATCAGGAGATGCCTGCAGCTTACAAAGCTAAGCAGACCCCCAATCCTGAGAAATTCAAAGCAACCCACTGAACGACACAGTACCAGTTATAGGTCCCCAAACAACATAGGTCTAACAACAACAACAAATCTTGAAGGCGACCAGGGAGAAACAACACATTACCTACTGGGGAGGCACGACTTAATGATGGTGGATTTCTCATCTGAAAACACGAGACCGGAAGGAAGTCACATGTTGTTTAATGCACTAAAAAATAAATGTCTAAACCCAAGAAGTCTACGTCCGGCGAAAATACCCTCCAGTGATCAAGATGAAGTAAAGGCAGCCTTTTGTGAAGACTGAGAGAAATCATTGCCCACATTCCTGCCTGAAAATATCAGCTAGAGGAAGGGCTCCAAATAGGAAAAAATAATGATGGTAAGTTAGAGAAAGAATCTCGGAACACCAAGAAGGAAGGGAAAGCACAAGAGAGCAAAAATATGGATAAATACAGTAGACTTTCCTTCTGTTCTTGGGTTTTCTAAATTATGTTTGCTGGACAGAACAAAATTATATGGTTCCCAATGTATTAGGGGAAATATTTTAATCAACTATATCATTAACTATGGAGGGTAAGCTGGTATCGGGGGGCAGTTTTTTCTCACCTCATTTGAACTGGTAAAATGTCAACACCAATACACTTTATAAGTTTTTAATATATTATATAATATAATGTCTAGAGCAATCACTAAAAAAAAAAAAACCCCAAGAGATATAGCCAAAATTCCTATAACTAAAGACGAATTCAGAAAAGATCAAGAAACCCAACAAAGGCAGGAAAAAGGAAACAGAGAAATTCAAAAAGGGAAGAAAAATAAAATTGCAGACTTAAGCCTTAATGTAGCAATAGCTAAATTAAGATAAATGTTTTAAGTGTACCAATTAAAAGACACAGATTGACAGAATGGATTAAAAAAACATGACTCAACTATATATTGCCTACAAAAAGTCACTTGAATATAATGATACTTACTCATTGGTGGGAAGTAAAAAGATGGAAAAAAATATACCGTACAAACTTTGATCAGTAGAAAGCTATAGAGTGGCCCTATTAATATCAGATAAAGTCAACTTTAGAGCAAAGGAAATTGCCATGCTAGAAAGAAACCTCACCTATGATGGCAGAGTCAATCCACAAAGAAACATACCAGTTCCAAGAATGAATGAACCAAAGGACTAGCAAGTATGTTCCTCAGAAATGGATAAAACTGGAAGGAGAAAGACAAGTCCGCACTGGGAACCTCCACGTTGTTCTCTCTAACTGTAAACAAATGAGATAGAAAAACAGGAGATGTATAGAACTCAAAAAGACCATCCATAACCAGGATTTAGCCAGCATACGTAGGACGTTCCTGAAAAATGGCAGAGTTGCTTCTCCTCAAGAGCTCAGAGAACAAACACCAAAGTGGATGACTTGTTATTTCTTGACTGTAACAGAAACTCAACAGATTTAAAAGGTTGAAGTCCTGCAGGGCGTGCTTTCTGACCACGGTAAGATTAAAGTAGAAATAACAGAAAGGTAAGTGGAAAATACCTTCTGGAGATACTTTTCTCCACGTGTTTAGAGAAACAATTGGGACCTCAACATCCCACTTCCAAATAATCCGAGGGTCAAAGAGGGAGTCTCAGAGGAATAAGAAAAACAAAAACAAAAACACCGAACTAGATGAAAATGAAAACACATCTTACCAGCACGTGTGGGACAGCAGCAGAGTGGGGAGGGACATTCACAGCACCAAAGGTCTGCAGCAAAAAAAGAGTAAATTCTCCAATGAGTGATGGAAGGTCCCGTTGTAAGAGACAAGAAAATAAAGGGCAAAACAAACCTAACGCAAGAAGAAGGAAGGAAATAACACGGAGAAGAGCAGAAATCGATGAAATTGTGAACAGAAAAACAATACAGAAAACCAATGAAACAGAACACTGGTGTTTTGAAAAGGTCAATGAGATTGACAAATCTCTGGCCAGAAGGAAAAAGGAAAAAAGAGAAGATATTGGGGATGAAAACAGAGGATACCATGACAGACCCTACGGAGATCAGAAGGAAAAGAAGAGAGCACTATGAACAACAGATTTCATACTTTGCACGAGACGGACCAGTTCCTTAGAAAATAAACTACCACTCATATGAAATAGATCATTTGAAGCCATTTAAGAATTAAGACAACTAAGGTTGTAATTAAAAAGCTCTTGAAAAAGAAATCTCCAGGCCCAGATGGTTTCACTGGAGAATTTTACCAAGTTTTTAAAGAATTATCACACATTCTACAGAATACCTTCCAGAAAATAAAAGAGAAGGAAACATTTTCACTTCATTATGTGAAGCAAATATTACCCGAACGGTAAGACAAGACAAAGATAGTACAAAAAAGGAAGAAATCCTAGGGCATTATGTTCATGAAGATGCAAAAATTCTTAATATTGGCAAACAGAATTCACTGTTATGTAAAAAGAACCATGTCCAAAGTACACTAGAATGCTGGAATCTAAAAAAAAAAAAATCAAGGTAATCCACTAGAGTCATAAGCTAAAGAAGAAAAGTCACATGATCATAGCAATTGAAGAAGAAAAAGCATTTGAAAAATTCAGCACTCATTTATGAAAATAAAGCTCTCAGAAAGCTAGGAGTGGAGGGGAACTTTCTTAACTTGATAAAAGAAAATATGTACGAAACCCCACAGCTAAAATCATCTGCAGCAGCAGGGGCTTCCCACCATGGCCAGGTGAAGGGATGGCCAAGGTGTCCAATCTCACCACCGCTATTCCACAACACATGCAAGTTCTAGGCAACATCATAAGGCCAGAAGGGAGATAATGGTCATACAGACCAGAAGGAAAGATCTAAAGGTGCTCCTGTTGGCAGATGACATGACGGTCTGTGTAGAAAATACCAAGGAAAATACAGTAAACAAGAAAAAATCCAACGTTCCCAAACTCCCAGAACTCACCAGGGAGGTCGGCAAGGGTACAAGATCAACATACCAAAAATCAGCTTCATTTCTAGGTATTAGCAATGACTATGAGGGAAGTGAAGTTTTAAATACTATGCAATGTGCCATCTCTCAATGAATAATGAAACACGTGGGCGTCAATCTAAGAAAACAGGTATGGGACTACCCGTATGTTGGCGAAGTTCTCACTGAGCAGCTAGATAAATGGAGAGACATTCTGCATTCAGAGACTGAAGACTCAGCCTAGTCAGGGTGTTAATTCTGCCCAGACTGATAAATTCAACACCATTCCTATAAGATCTTTGAAGGGTCTTAATAGATATAGACAAGATGGTTCTAAAATCTATTAAAGAAAGGCAAAGGAATTGAAGAGCTCAAACAACTTTGAAAAAGGAGAATACAGTGGGAGCCATCATTCCACCCCATTTCAAGACTTACTGTGTAGCGTTAGTAGGCTAGGCTGCATCAGAATAGGAAGAAAGGGTAGACACGGAGATCAGTGGAACAAAACCGTGGGCCTCTAAATACCTCCGTGACTTTGGCCACTAATTTTTGATGGAGTTGCAAAAGATCGCTTTTTCGACACATAGTGTTGAATCGGATATCCGCAGGCAAGAAAACCCCAAAAGAACCTCCGCCCATATCTCACACTTCATGCAAAAATTCATGCAAAACTGAGCACAGATTTAAAAAATAAAACATAATGTTTTTAGAAAAGAAACAGAGGAAAAAGTCGTGGGGACCCAGGGCTTGGTGAAGCGTTTTTAGTTATGATATCAAAAGTATGTTGTATATCTTTTAAAAAGTCATGAAGGGACTTCATCAGCAATTAAAACTTCTGTTCTACAACATAGCCTGCTAAGAACATGGAAAGAAAAAGGGGGAAAAATATTTGAAGATCACATATCTGTCAAAGGATGCCTATCTAAAATAATAAATTCTCAGAAATCAAAGTAAAAAAAATGATCTGATCACAAAATGAGCAAAAGGCCTGAAGAGAATATGTGGATGGCAAAACAAAACAAAACAAAACACTTACAAAGATACTCCATATTGTTAGCTTAGTTTGCATTAAGGAAATACAAATTAAGACCATGATGGGATATCATTACACACTTATTAGAAGAACTAAAATTAAGAAAAAATAGCGATAATCCCAAAATGTAGCGAGGAAGCAGAGAAACTGGACCTCTCGTACGTTGCTGGTGCGGATGTAAGATGGTACCGTTACTCTGGCAAAGATTGCAGTTTCTTTAAAAAACTCAATCACACAGTGATCACACACCCCAGCGGCTGTACTCTTAAACATTCATCTCAGCTCAAGGAAAACTCACATCCACAGAAAATCCTGTAAATAATCGTTCTAGCAGCTCTATTCGTAATAGCCCCAAAGTGGAAACAACCACAATGTCCCTGAACGGATGAATGGCCAAGTCCACAGTGATACATGTGCGTGGGGTGGACCGTGGACACAGACAGCAACATGGATGGGTCTCAGGACATTACGTGGAGCAGAAAAGCCACTACCAAAGGTCACAGACTATATGATTCCATTTATACACCATTCTTGGAAAAACGAAATTACAGAGATGGACAACAGATTAGCAGTTACCTGGGGTTAGTGATGATGGGGGCAAGGGTGGTGGGGAAGCTACAAAGGGTCGCACAGGTGAGATCTTTCGCATACTGGGATATTTTTGTATACTGACTGCCGTTGTAGTTACACAAATTTGCAATCTTTGATAACACGGCATGGGACGACACACACACTGTACAACGTAGGCTTCCTTGTTCTGATACTGCGCTGTAATTACATAAGACGTCACCACTGGGAGAAATGGGAAGGGTGCACAGTCCCTCTCTTTACTGTCTCTGATATATAATTATTTTTTTTTAAGTTCCCCAAATGGCAAAATCCTAAGTTAATACCAATCAAAACAGTGGGGTAGGACGCCTGGGTGGCTCAGTCATTGGGCATCTGCCTTCGGCTCAGGTCATGATCCTGGGGTCCTGGGATCGGACCCCACATCGGGCTCCCTGCTCAGCGGGAAGCCTGCTTCTCCCTATCCCGCTCCCCCTGCTTGTGTTCCCTTTCTGGCTTTCTCTCTCTCTCTCTCTCTCTCTCTCTCTCTCTCTGTCAAATACATAAATAAAATCTAAAAAAACCAACCAACCAACCAAACAAACAAAAAAACCAGTGGGGTAGAGACCAAAGGATCAACAGAACAGATTCCAAAAATTCAAAAAAAGTAAATATAAAAATGTGGTTGATGATAATAGTCGTATTTCAAACCAACGTGGAAAATATGGATTATTTGAGAAAATTGGCAGTCCCAAACAAAACAAGTTAGATCTCTATGCCAGGCTGTAAATAAATTTCAGAAAGATTCAAGAACTAAAATCTAATTACTAGTGGCAGAAAACATACTTTTTAAAAAAAAGATTTTATTTATTTGAGAGAGAGAGAGAGCGAGTGCGTGCGCATGAGAGGGAAGAAAGTCAGAGGGAGAAGCTGACACCCTGCAGAGCCAGGAGCCTGATGTGGGACTCGATCCTAGGACTCCGGGATCATGACATGAGCCAAAGACAGTCACTTAACCAACTGAGCCACCCAGGTGTGCCAAGCATAGATACTTTTTATAGTACTCCCATAGAAAGTGTCTTTCTGAGCATGATATAGAGTTGTAAGCCTGAAGAGAAGGATCAGGGACTTGATTTTTAGAAATGATACACTGTTACTTAGTAAGTGATACTATAACGAATATAAGACCTGCGACAAATTTGGAGAATATATTGGAACAATAAACATGTAATAAGTAAAATACTCCAATTAGTGAGAAAGACAGCATGGAACTACAAAATAGACCAAGGAAATGAACAGAGAAGAAAACCAAGAAGCCAAATAGTATCTGAAAAGAAGCCCTGGTTTACCAAAAAGCAATTAATGAGATTAAATGTATTGATTGATTAAAGTGAGTGATGGTGTCCTACATTCGGCGGATGTGAGGGCCAGACACCCATGTACACAGTTCACGGGCTGGGTCACTGCTTGTGTAGAAATGGAAACATTATGACCCACGGGTCCCTAAAGGTTTAAATTGCAGAAATCTCTCTTCTGGAATTACTCAGGTGGGGAGTGTCAACATATGTCAGAGAAGGGATTGGCAGCATTATTCAGAACTGCCCAAAATTTGAACCACTTTCATGTCTTTAACTCAAAAGTTAATTGGTTAAATAAAATGTGATATTTCCATACGCTGGAATATTGAGCAGATTAGAGACTACTGAAACTGAACTACGTATACTATAAATGATTAAAACCATAGAAGGGTAGCGGCTCAAATGAAACTTGAATTTTAGAGGAAACAGGGTGTCATATATCTTCTACCACATATATTGGCAATTATATATGTTTATATTTATGTATACAGATGTAAATATGTAAAATATATATTTGTAGATTCTTTATAAAAGGATACACAAGAAACTGATAAAACTTCCTGGAGAAAACTGTGGAAGGAGGAATTGGGGAAAGACTATTTCTCCTCTTTAACATACTTCTCGTTTTTACTAAAGTGATACAGATGTGTTGCTTAAAATATCTGACCACATTATAGGTTCATGGTAAAAACGAGGCTTTGGTGTGGGATAGAGGTCGCCAGTTAAAGATGATTTAAAAAGGAAAAAAACACCACTAAAGAAAGAAAATAGGTGACATTACAAATGAAAGAGAAGGAAACATGGATGAATCGATCTCAAGAACCCATGTAAGCACAGACACGTTTATCTTCCTCTTTTGTGATTTTCATGAGCACGATGCTGGAGAACTTCTGTGATATTTCCAAAGTAATAGACCATCGGCCCTGACCTAAGGGATGACAGGCTAGGACACGAGCACAGATCTTACCACCTCCTCTGGGAATGAAGGGCAGTAGTGACCAGACAGATGAACTCGGCAGGAGAGTGTGCATCTTCTCAGCTCTTCCCGTTCATGCAAGTAGCTCGCTGTCTCTTCCTTGGGTGGGACAGAGAGAAACAGGAGGGCCAGCGCACCATCATGAAGTCACCCACATTTCCTGAGACACCGGGTGCTGGTGGGACCCTCAGTTTGTGTCCATGGTTTTACCAGTATGTCGTACAAAATGGTGGCACTTGGAATGTTTGGTCCCAGCACCACGTGGTGAGTCGGGGAGAGGCGGGCTGCACTGGCCTCACTCTCTACAGGAAACCGCGAAAGGAACCCGAAATACACTCATCCCAGACAAACCCAAACCCGGAGTTCCAGGATTCACGCTCAGTTCAGATCATTCATCTCCTTTTCTTCAGATTTTATTTATTTATTTATGAGACACAGAGAGAGAGACAGAGGGAGAGAGACAGAGAGAGAAGCAGGCTCTCTAGTGAGCAGGGAGCCCGATGCAGGACTCGTTCCCAGGACCCAGGATCATGACCTGAGCCGAAGGCAGGTGCTTAACTGACTGAGCCACCAGGTGCCCCATTCATCTTCTTTTCAAGGGGCTCTGAGGGCTGCCCCACATGCCACATTCCTGAGTATTTGAGGTCTCTCTTTCGCGCTAACAGGCAGCAGTGTTTTCTTTGTGGAATGAAACTCCACAAAAACATCTCTGCCAGCAGATTTGTGTCTTGATAACAACCTGGGACGACGCCAGCAGGTACACATCAGTGTGATGACAGCGTGCAGCCCTGGCAGCTGTCCAGATGGCACGCTACCACTCTGACCCCCAACCGGCACTTGTCCGCCCTTCCCCGCAGTCCTGTCCTCCCCAGTTTCTCGGGTGGGTTCCTGAAGATGTAGGATTTGTATCTCTGCAGGATGCAGGGCTTACCCTCTTCCCCCTCCTTTCCCCAAAGATCCTTCCTAGCTTTGTCCAAGGGCGGTAACAATAGGCACGAGAAGGAGGCAGGTGGGAAAGGATAGAGGTGGAGCTAGAGCCACATCCACGTCCTGCTCTGCTCTTTACACGTTCTGGGAAGGAACCCGTGTCTCTCTGTGTTGAATGGAGGCGCAATATTTTAACAGGAGCCTGTCTGAGTCAGGGTTCTCCATAAAAAAGGAACCAGTAGGACACGTGATGAACACACACACATAATGGGGTTTATTATAAGGAACTGGGTCACATAATTATGGAGGATGATGAGTCCCAAGATCTGCAGGATGACTTGGTAGTGGGAGACCCAGAAAAGTTGATGGTTTGTTTGGTTCTAGTCCGAAGGTGTGCCGATTCAGGACCCAGGAAGAGCTGGTGTTTCAGCTCAGATGTGAAGGCAAGAAAGAGCCGATGTCTCACTTTAAAGGTGGGCAGGCAAGAGGCACTCCTTCTTCCTTGGGAGTGGTCAGCTTTTTTGTTTTAGTCAGGCTGTCAACTGATTAGACGAGGCCCACCTGCACTGGGGTGGAAATCTACTTTACTCAGTCTACCAATGTAAATGTTAAGCTCATTCACAGTGCTCTCACAGAAACACCCAGAGTGCTGTTTGACCAAATATCTGGACAACCCTGTGTTCCAGTCAAGTTACTACATCAAATTAAACATCACAGAGACTTTTGAGAATCACAAGTTAATGTTCTGGAAGTACTTTAGTACAGGAGCATGGAGTGTGGACTTTGAAAGTTCTTCTGTGATTACTAAAATTAAACACTGTTTTATATTGAATCATTTGATCCTCATAACAACCCAAGGAGGTGGGAAGGGCAGAGGTAGTCACTTCCTCTGAAAGAAGAAGGAAAAAAGGCATCAGTTGGTTGTACCACTTGGTCAGGGCTTTCCAGAACATACCAACTCTTCTGTCAGAGGCAGGTGGAGCTCTCAAGACTCTGGGACCTCTGGAAACCTTTGAGGGATGAGGAGTGGAGTCAGTGGGGTGGCCAGCAGACTCCCAAACACTCCTTACCTATCTTTTTCGGAGTAAGTCTTCGAATCAATGACTGAGTGTCATAAATCCTCTTCATACCAGAAGTGGTCACACTGCCGAGATTCCATATCCATGTGTGATGCAAGGTTGGGAAGCGAAAACACGGGGACTTTTAGACTCTGTATCTTGGAAGATGCGGTAACTCTGCCTGTATGGGATGGCAGCTTAACTTTGCACTGCCGTGTAAGTCAGTGGAATCTGGAGGTCAAAAGCGACCTTAAACTTAAGCGAATCCATGCAACTACCCTTAATTCCATAGCGACAGAGTAATACTGCATTGTAGCATTCCTCGCTTGTGAAACACTTTTAGGTATATTATTCGCAATGATCTGGACACATATCACAACGGCGGGATGTAAATGACCTGCCTAAGGTCTTACAGCACTCCCAGAAGAGCTAGGACAGGGGCTCCAATGCCTCTCGCCACCCAAACTCCCTGGAGAGGGGGAGGGCTCGGTCCTTCACAGTGTAACGCCCTGCGACAGATATCTCCTTGGGCTGAAACTTTAAAGTTTTCGCTCATGTCTCCTTCACTGACTGTCAACTCTATTTGAAATATATATTTGTGTAAGTCCTGTGGGTGACTCATAAAACAGGATTAAATCTCACTTCTAGAGGACAGCTCTTCACAGATTTAAAGACAATTTCCTCCTAGCCCCACGCATCCCTGTTTGTACTCGTCTCTTACAGGCTACACCCCCCGGCTCCTGGGCTGCCCATGACCCGGTTTGAGAACCCCCAAGGCTGAGCTGCTTTGTCTGAGACACACCCCGGAAGTCGTAATGCATCCTGACAACAGCTGCGGCTCTGGAGGGGGGTCCTGCTTCAGAGTCAAATGTGTGTTTGTCCTTGGACATGGCAGCCGCAGACCCTGGCAGGTGGAGGCATGCCAGCGATGAGCCCCGCAGCTGCCCCGGGCGGGAACAGCTCCCCCGCCTGCACCTACACTTACCCCTTGAGTTTTGTCCAACCTCCACTGCTGCCGCTGTTTTGGCCCCTGCTTGGGGGACCAGTCAGGCCCACGCTTATGCTCTTATGCTTGGCTTCTCTCTTCCCTCTTCTTGGCTGGTGGGTTTGGGCATCACCATCATCTCCTTGGATTCCCGGAACCCTCCACACATAGGAGGGACGATGACCATCTTTACATATGGTCACTTCATAAATATATTCGTGACCACGTTACTTGTATCAAAGGGCGGTTGATATTGAATTTATAATCAGCTACCCCCACCTCCCAGTCTTCGTTGACGCATTCGGTTTCGTACCGTGCTATTAATTTCTTGGATCCCGGTTCCACTCTCCTTGGCAATGGCTACTCTTTGCTCTGCAGCTGAAGGCATTTTTATCCTGTCATCGTTGGAGCTCACCTTTCTTTAAAGCTTCCGATCACTTATGAAGCTTAGCTCAATTTTAAAAGCTGTCCCACAGTCCTCTCTCATTTTTAATTTTTGAGATCTTTTCTTGTTTCTTTCTGCTTGTCCACATAGTCACGAACATGTCTCTGGTGACATTTTGCTTCTCCTCTGTGTGCATACATACACACCCACACATGTGCACACACACACACACACACACACACTTTCTTCACTTGGGGGTTTAAGATTTGACATTGAGGGAGAACCACGAATGACTATCTCTGAACTATCACCGGAAAATTCCATGAGGACTGTGGAGTTCATGGGACAGCCACCCAGACTCACAAAGCTTCAAGATTTGGACCCCCGGGAAATCTCTGAGGAAGAGGAAAGCATGGGGGGACTCCATCACCTGAAGACACAACCCCACATCAAGGAGGGCTGCTGCAAGTTAATCCATCAAGAACATGATGTAGAAGTGGTTAATTTCCACTGAGTGGCAGGGAAGCCCTACCTGAGATTCAGCGGGGCATTTATATTTTGAGTTGCTGAGAAATCCAAGCAAGGAGGCAATGTCTGCCCAGAGTCTGCCTGCAGCGTGTTTGGGACTTGGGACTGGGACAGCAGCTCCTGTCACAAAGGATCCCAAGAGGAGAATGGGGCTCCTTCGAGGCCCAGGACAGAATGCCTGCAGTTTCTAATAGGAGTGTGGAGCAGATTCAAGGAGCCTTTCCATGTTGACTTTTAAATTTATTTACACTCAGTGTCAGTGTTTTGAGAATTTCACCGACGTATTTTTCCCCCTGTGTTATAGTATCAAATGCTTCCTGGAAACACTGCTGCATAGGGAGTGAATCTAAGGACCGTTTCCGGGCCATCCAGTCCACATACATGAAATGTTTCTAATATGCAGTATGCAATCGTATTTTGCAACCCACAAAGTAAAGTGTGACCCATGACCTAAAACACATCAGGGACTGGCAAACTCTGGGCACTGGTTCCCACCTCTTTCATGAAACAGCATTATTTTTATTCGGATATGGACACATTTGCTTATTTCCAGACTGCTTGTGGCTACTTTTATTACAACGGCAGAAGTGAAGAGGTGAAACCTGGCTCTCCCAAACCTAAAACACTGTCTTTCCCCTTGAGATAAAGTTTGCTCAGTCCAGTAATATGTAATATGACATATAGTGTGTAACATGACATATTAATATAGAATACACCACACGTACTACATAAAAGCATGATGGGCCCTCGATGACCACCTCTGTGATCATAATTCACCAACAATCATTCCATTTGTCCCAAGTTGGGGGATAAGGCATTTGATGGTCTGTACAATTAAACCATTAAAGCCTTCCTCTAACGCAAAGTATGTGTTGTGTTGGAAAAAATCTGAGAATGGTCTCCTGGGGCTGCTTAAAAAACACAGAAAACCATTCTACAGAAATAATGATTGATCCAGCAATTAACAAACACAACCTCAGTTGAGGTTTTTCTGTTTTCCAAATAAATTGTTAACAGATGGAGGCTGGCTGGCATCAAGGACAATGGTTCGAACTGGGGGCGAGTGACTGCTTCTCTGAGCCATTCAGAGAACACACATGTTGGCACAAAATCAGTAGATGTGAACACCATGGCCCAGATGGGGAAACAGCTTTGGGGTCTAGAGCATTTAAAAGCTAATTCTGAGGGGTATGGTATAAAAATCTAAATGTGTTGAACAGATGTAGGGTGTAGGGAGACCTGTTTTGTTTTGTTTTGTTTTGCCCCCCCCCCCCGTGCGAGTTTCTCGGACCCATTCATTCGCGGGGTGTTCCCTCTGGGGCCGTCCTTACGGCAGAGGAGCAGGGGAAGGCTGATACTGTGGGGGCTTTATCCCACAAGATGGCACAAGAGGTCAGGTCCTTGGGTTCGGGGAGGGCCCTGGGTGTGTGCTGAGCCGGTGCGCGGCCCTCTGATGGAAGCCGACAGGTGACAGGTGTGTCCTCCTGCGCAGCGGCGGGGGCGGGGCCTCGGAGAGTGTGTGCGAATAGAAGTCGTCCAGCTCGGCAGAAGTGCGCACCTCTTTCTGTTTGTTGACGAAGAGATATTGCACAGTCTTACGGGAGCCAAACAATTCTCATCTGATACGGATGAATATTCATTGAATGCACAGGAACTAAATTACAAGGCATCTGTCACCCCAGGAGGGACTTCACGGCTACCGAGGGCTCGTCTTGTCTGTTCTGAGCATTCGCGAAGAGCCTTTTATCTGAATAAGTCAATGGACTTCTTAGTGTGCCTCTGCTAAGCTGGGACAGACCACGGGGCTCCACCACCGGGGGAGGAGGCCCGGCGGGCAGAGCGCCAGTCCCCTCGGGGTTCAGGGCAGCGAGGTGCAGGCGACGGAGACACTGGTGGTGTTTCCTCGTGGTCCCTGCTAACCCGCTTCCCTCCCCTGCCTTCCCTCCTCCCCCTACAGCCCTGCTCCGTTTAGGGCATTTATTCACAGAGGGTTGGCGGCCTGTGGCATTCACCCGAGACCAGAGGGGCGGCGCTGGAAGGCTTTCCCCTGGGCTCCTCCACCTTTCTTGGCAGACCCCCCACAGGAAGAGCTGTGAGCACTCTGCCTCCTGTCCCTTAGGTGGTGAAGCCCAAGGCGCCCATGCTTGCAGCGGGCCGTGGCCCTCGGGGCGGACGGGAGGCGGGTCACACGTCAGCCTCCTGCCTGCACTGCTCCCTGTGAGCCCACGTGAAGAGCTACTCTTCCTAGTTCCCACCTGTGGCACCGATGGTCCTGGACATGCTCTGGGAAATGGGCAGCAGGGTCCTCACGAGCCTATCTGAGGGTGGGAAGGGGGCCACGGAAGGAAGTGCCACAGGTCGCCTGGCCGTGGCCGAGCAGGTGCTGCCTCATTGGTGGAGGGTCGTGCTGCAACAGCCATGGGGAGGAGGATTCTCCAATTCCCTGCGGACCTTTCTCTCCATTCCTAATTAATTTTGCTCCCGATGGGGCAGCACCGGGCTCTCGCTGAGAGAAGAGATCAGTATCTGAGCCCCCCACGCCGTGTGCTCACACACCGTTGGCCCGGCATCAGAGAGCTGGCTCAGGCCCGGGCGCCCGCCTCGGAGTGCTTCTGGCTCAGCTCGTCTGCCACCGAGTTTCGAAATTCTCTTGAGCTTTGTTGTTCTGCCGTTACCCCGTCATCCCTCGGGGGCAGTGTGTCATCCGCTAATTATTCCCCAACGCTCATTATGCGCATCCCACTGTGATGTAAGGAGGAGGGGGGCCGTCTGCCTGGAGGCGGCAGGGACGGCAGCTACGGGACTCCGGAGTGAGCCGACCTGTTGGCCACTTTGCTTTTGTACCCAGTGCGTGCTGTTTATTGACTTGAGGATTTGGAAAGGGCTCTTCTCTCCGCGGGTGCTGACAGTCGCAGATGCGCAGACGGGAGCACCTCGTGCGTAGAGAACTTAGCTCTGGCCGCCCAAAGCTGGAGCGTCACTGGGCTTCTCCAAGATAGGAGGGAGGCTGGGGTGGACAGCCTTTGTTCCGACGGCTCCTGCAAGCCAGAGCTGACTCCGTCTGGGTTCATCCAGACGGTCCTGGCTTATGACGGTCATCCCAGCTACTAACTGACAATACTTCCTTCTACTCGCAAGGGCCTGAACGTCACATCCTGCGCTTATCCTAGCACACCGTCTATTGAATGGTTGGAGAAGGTGTGTCTACATGGTGAGACACAAGGGAACCAGACACGGCCCGTTCCTGACCTTCCTGCATTAACTGTCCTCCTGGGTGGAGACGATTTAGATCTTGAAGGTTCTGTGTTCAAACGGCCGGGAGAAGGAGCTCGACTGGTGAGCTACCGGCTTCCGGCTGTCTGTGCTCTACATTAATTCGTCTAGTCTGCCAAGGAACACAGGGAGGATGGCCGCCCCCGAGTTGCCTTTGGGAACAGAGGGTGAGAGGTTCTCCCAAAGGTGCAAAGTAAGTGGTGAGACAAGGGTTTGAACTTGGGCGGGCGGGTCCGCCTGAAGCCGGCCTGTCTAGACAGGGCACCTGCTGGGAAGAGGGGAGCGTGTGCGAGGCACGGTCCATCAGCTGAACCTTGGAGGATCACAAGAAAGGGGAAAAACCACAGAGGACAGTCACGTGCTGGAGGATAACAACTACTCAAGACGCTGCCTGCTCAGGGCATTCTCGGGCCCATGGCACTAGGTGGGATGTGGACGTCATGGGGGCTTTAGCGGGGACCTTGACGAGGGGACACAGGGACAGGGCTGGAGGGACCCACATGCAAAGAGTGACACAGCCTCCCTGGCTGCTGGACCAAATGTGTGGGTTGAGGATGGGCCCCCGCTCCTTGCAGAGTGTGAACGTGGGAAAGAATCGTGTTCTTGCATAGAATCAAGACAGGGAAGGAAGAAGAGAAAATCGATTTTGGAAAAGTGGACGTTGGCATGAGGAAGAGGAAATGGTGATGGGAAGGGGAAGCTAATACTGAGATGGGGAAATTTATGCCGAGAAGGCCAACAGCAGCTGCTTCATGCTTCAAAACCAGTTACCAGGGCACCTCAAGAGTTCTCAACCCTAGGCTCTGGGCCTCAGTCAGCCCATCCGTGCGAGGCCCCTCATCCAAGTGAGTCATGCCATCTCAGAGTCCAAGATGGCTTGCGCTAATGACCACACGCATGGTCAGGCAGGGGTGGCGAGTTGAGGGCACTGTCTCTACATACTTCAGCATTGCATTAAGTAGATAATAAATCCTGGTGGACCTCCTGGGTGAACTTTACAAAAGTCCCATTTCCCTGCAAACTGCAAGAAAGCAAGGTCTTGTACCGAAGTATCAGTATTTCTAATAGAAGTATTTACATAATAATAGTCTCTAATGCCATAAATTTCCCCATGTTTACTGCTTTGGCTCTATCCCACAGATATTTCATGTTTTAATTTTATTTTCATTCAATTCAATGCATTTCCCAATGTTCCATGAGACTTTCTCTTTGGATTATTTAGAAATACATTAATCTTTTTGAAGTTTGGGGATTTTCCTTCTTTAAAGTTTAGAGATGTTCTTTCTGCTGTTTGTTTCTAGTTTAATTCCATTATGGTCCAGAAACATACATTTGTTGAATTTTGTTTTATGGACCAGAATATCATCTATTTGTTTTTGTTGTTGTTCATTTTTGTTTTATTATGTTCAGAATATTGTCTATTTAAATGGATGTTCCATGTGTGCTTGAAAAGAATGTGTATTCTGCTAATGTTGGGGAAAACATTTTATAAATGTTAATTAGATCCCCTCAGGTAATGGTGTCATTCAGTTCTTCTGTGGCCTCGTTGGTCTTCTGTCCAGGTATTGTGTTTATTACCGAGAGAAGAATCTTGAAGTCCACAGTCATGATTGTGCATTTGTCTGTCTATGTTTTCAGGTCTGTCAGTTCTTACTTTGTGTATATTGAAGCTCTGTTACTTGGTGCATACACATTTAGGATTGTCATATCTTTTTGGCGAATTAGTTCCTTTATCATTATGGAATGTTTCTCTTTGCTCTGAAGGCTACTTGGTCTGATATTAATATAGACACTCATGCTTTCTTTCTCTTAGTGTTTGCATATTACACATTTTCTATCCTTTTACTTTTAACATACTATGTAACTATATTTGAAGTGAGTTTCTTGAAGACAGCATATACTTACCTCAAGTGTTGTCGTTGTTTTTAAATCCATTCCAGGGGCACCTGACTGGCTCAGTCAGTAGAGCATGTGACTCTTGATCTCAGGGTTGTGAGTTTGAGCTCCACATTGGACATAAAGCCTACTTTTAAAAAAAATCCATTCTTATAATTTTTGCCTTATAATTGAGATGTTTAGAACATTTACATTTAACATAATTATTGCTATGCTAGTATTTACGTTGCCCATTTAATTATTTTGTCTGTTTGTTTTGTTTTCCTTTACTCCGTCTACCTTTTTCAGACTTCCTGTGGGTCACTTGAGCGATCTTAGTATTCCATCACTATTCATCAATAGTCTGGAGTACTTACTGTTGTATGATGTGTGTGTGAGATGTGTGTGTGTGTGTGTGTGTGTGTGTGTGCAGTCTAGAAATCTAAAATCCATCTTGATATAGTACAGTGCCCTGGTATCAATA
>PITA01010159.1:26644-60231 GCA_004023965.1 Spilogale gracilis
TTTTTTTTTAAAGATTTTATTTATTTATTTGACAGAGAGAAACACAGCTAAAGAGGGAACACAAGCAGAGGGACTGAGAGAGGGAGAAGCAGGCTTCCCGCTGAGCAGGAAGCCTGATGTGGGGCTCGATCCCGGGTCTCCAGGATCATGACCTGAGCTGAAAGCAGTCGCTTAACCAACTGAGCCACCCAGGCGCCCCCTGGTATCAATATTTTACCACTTGAGTGGAACATAGAAAGTTACCATCATTTATATTCCTGTACCCAACTCCCTTTCCATGATTTTCCTAAGTGTTGCCTCCACACACGTGAAAAACAATATCAGACAATATATAACAACTTACTGCTTTCAACCACAAAACAGGATTTCAAAATCGTAAGAGGAAAAGAATGGGGTACCATGTTTAACAAGATGTTTGTCTTTCCATTGGGTTCTCTTTGTTCCTAATTTTCCAAGTTTTATTTTTTCTTTTCATTTCTCTCTGAAGAACTTCCTTTAGCAATTCTTTTTTTTTTTTTTTTAAGATTTTATTTATTTGACAGAGAGAAACACAGCCAGAGAGGGAACACAAGCAGGGGGAGTGAGAGAGGGAAAAGCAGGCTTCCCGCCGAGCAGGGAGCCCGATGTGGGACTCGATCCTGGGCCTCTGGGATCATGACCTGAGCCAAAGGCAGTCGCCCAACCAACTGAGCCACCCAGGCGCCCCTGTGCCCCCCCTTTTTTTCGATCTGCATGGTTTTTCGTTATTATCTGGCCACATTTGAATCACTGTTCTCCTGCAAGTAGTGTTTCATTTTTTTCTGGCTGCTTTCAAGGTTTTTGTGTTGTGTTCAAAAATAAATGATTAAAATATATTTGGGTTCTTTGGATTTTTCCTACTTAGGATCTTTGACCTTCTTGAATTTGTAAGTTGATGCTTTCAACCAGGTTTTATAAATTTTCTTCTCTTATTTCTCCAAATATTTTTTCACCTTACACTCTTCCTCTCCTTCTTCTGGAACGACGATAACATGAATGTTAGCTCTTTTATTATTGTTGCATAATTTTGAGGTTCCACTCAATTTTTCAGTCTATCTTCTTTCTGTAGTTTACTTAGATTAGATGATTTTTATTGACCTATTCTAAATTTACTAATGGTTTCCTCTATTATTTTTATTCTGTTGCTGAGCTCATCTGGCAAGTTTTAAAACTGTGGTTATTATATTTTTCAGTTTTAAAATATTCATTGGTTCTTCCTTGTATTTTGTATTTGTTGAGATTTAAAAATTTTTTATGTGTAATTGCTTGTTGGGGCATGTTTATGATCACTGTTTTAAAATCTTTGATCATCTCAACATCTGTGTAATCCTGACAATTGTATCTGTTGATTGTCTTATTTAAGTGGAGCCTTTTCTGGGTTTTGGTGCGATGATTAAATTTGGATTGATTCTGGATGTTCTGAGTATTGTGTCACGAGGTTTTATTTCCTATTTAAGTATATATTTCTCAGTAAAGAACGCACATCCTAGCTCAATTCTGTGGACGTTAGTTTCAAGTGTTTGCCGTGGTCTTGTGGATTGCCCCATTGGGTATTACTGAGAGGCGGCGTGGACAACATTTTCTGCTGTAGGTTCAGTTCTCAAAGTCATCTCATACCTTGGCTACTCAGGGGGTATGCCCAAACTTTATACCCCGATTAAAAATTCCTTTCCTTACTTCCCCCTTCTCTTTAGTGTTCCCTTCCCCATTGTAGCTCAATGAGGTGGTTTCTGAGGGCAACCACTTCTGCTTACATTCTAGTGTAGAGGGGACTGTCAGCCTGCCTCCCCTCTACTGTCTCCGTGCCTGATGTGTCCCCTGTATATGGGGAAGACAGCATCTCTTCATTGTTGTTCCCTTAGTGCACTACGGGAGCAATCTATAGGGCTCCCTTCAACCCTTCCTACTGCACCTGGTGGTAAGCGGGAGGCAGGCAGTCATTGGTTGTGTTAGTTTGTACAGGGGGAATGGGAGGTGAGGGACAGTGATCTATCCCAGAGTATTCATAGACAGGCCCGTGTGGGTGAGAGAGCTGTGCCTTCCTTCATGGTGTTTGCCCAGAACAGAGCAGGTATGGTCTATGTGCTCCCATCCTGCAGAGCTGACCTAATTCCAGCCTACAGGTGCACACAGGAGGTTTGCTTGTTTCTTTATTGGTCTGTGCCTATGGACGATTCCGGTTTGCGAGCTGGTGTATAACCCGGACCAGGACATATAGGAAGCCACAATTCAAGGAGCTCATCATTGGGTTGTCCTGGGAGTCCTGAGGTCCCCAGGCAGTCTCCATCTTCCACTTTCAGGCTCCTGGTTGCTTTATGCATTCTATCCAGAGGTGGTCTTGTTTGTTACAATCAGCAGGAGCAGTGGGTGGAATGCGTCTGTCCTGCTCTGTCTGGGCCAGAAATTCCTCCCTTTCATTCCTGTTGGTAGAATCTTCGTGCCCTTTGTCTGCCACCTTGAGCCCAAGGGCATCTGCGTCGTCACCGGCGCTCCTCTCTCTGAGCTCTTCGGGCCCTTTACTAATATCATGTGATTTAGCATATGACTATGTACCCCCTGCACTTCGTGCGGATTCATTCACGTTTCTCCTTCTTGTCTCCATGTGGGACTACGTGGGGTGCCTTCCCTAGGAACCCCATGGTGCTCATTGCAGTTCAGGGCTCAGGCTTTGGACTTTTTGTTTCTTGGATGAATTAATTAGAACTCTAGACTCAATGTGCTTCCGAAGCCAGACTGACCTGCATTTCAACCCTGTCTCTACCTAGTACTACTTGTAGCATCTTGAATAAGTTACTTCATCTCTTTGAGGTCTGTTTTCCTCATCTGCAACATAGTTCTACTAACAGCTTTATCACAGAAGGTAATGTAAGCATTAGAAGTCAAAATACACAAGGGCACCTGGGAGGGTCCATCAGTTAAGTGGCCAACTCATGATCTCAGCTCAGGTCTTGATCTAAGGGGTCGCGAGTTCAGCTCCATGCTGGGCATCAAAGTAAAAAAAAAAAAAAATCAAAGTATGCATTAATTAAGCACCTACTCCAATGAAATAGACTGTGCAACATTTTTCCTTTTTCTTCCATTCTCCTTTGTTTTGTGAAAACCCATCCTTCACTTCATAAAAGGAAAGTAAGAGGAGTTGAAAGATGAAAAGAGAAGTTGGGGGAGTCTCCAAGCACATCTTTTTTCTCCTCTTGTTCGGCTTACTTGAATCCAAAAATTGGGTCTCTGCCTTGTTTGTGCCGTGGCTGGAATTCTTTCACTTGTGCCTCACTGGGCCTCCCATCCAGGGAGAGCCTTCAGGGGATGGCTGCATGCCATGGGGTCACAAATACACCTGCACGAGGTACCCGCCCTCCCATCATCCATCCCAGCCTCTCCTAGAAGGCCCCCATAGAAGTGGGCCCCACCGATTTTGGAAATACAAGGGGCACTTAGAAGCAGCTGTATGGTGTAGATGAGGCAAACAGTGAGGAAAAGCCAGGAACTGTGAGCTAGGGGAGCTGCCCAGGTCAACCACCTGGAGCGTGGATGGTCCCCCGCATCTCTCCTGGGAGTGGGCACTGGGTAAGTGTGGCGCACACAGCCTGTGTTCCTGAAAGACACAATTTTTCTACACCGTAGGACCATATGGGGAAAGGAAAGGGGGTCAGTCTTCACAGGGGCAATGACTTTGGGTCACTGATGAGAAATTTGTGGCAGAGGATGTAATTCGGGATTTGGGAAGGGAGGAAAATTAATACATCTACTTGATGAATTCTGTTAAGAATAGCAAGAAAGGGGTCCCTCGAGGTGATATTGATCTGGAAAGATTTCCAGGAGGCTGAGGATTTGAGGCTGCGTAGCACGGGGATTCTCTTCTAAGGAGAATGGGCTTAAATTGCTGATGAGATAATCAAGGGTGTCTGTGCAGAATGGTGGGGCAGGCAGAGCTGGGGGTATAGTTACTTGGGGTCAAACCTCAGGCATGAAGTGGGAGGTGGGCTGGCTTGGCCAAGTGGAGGCCGTGCCCTCTATTGATGGAGGAGTATGATGCGGCTTCATGTGCAACTTTCTCCGCGCTAGCGCCCAACCACGGGCTTCTACTTACACTTTGCTGTGAGAGGTGTGGGAGGAGAGGCAAGAACAAATTTTGTACGCCTTCCCCCTGGGAGTTCCAATCGGCTTCAGGGGGACTGAACGGGTCCTGAAAGTTGGTGTTCAGACTTACAAATTCTTACAATCCAACACACACACACACACACACACACACACACACACACACACACAAAACGCAAGCACACCCCAGAGCACGTAAAGCAGGGGTTCCGGGAGCTGATAAACCATTGCGTGTTATGATCTGCTCACATGTATGCCAGTTGACGGAGAGCAAATTCTCGGCGTTTTAACGTCCCTGGGCAAGAGTGCAGACTGCGTGCGGCTTATTGACGACCACTGGGCGTTCCCGATCTGTCATCTGTAGGCACCTATGATTCCGGTAGCAACATTGACGTGATGCAATTTTCTCTCTTAATTTCCCCAGCGCGCTTGTAATTATTGATTTACCAAATGAACGGATTCTCATTCCGGCAGGCCGTCATCGCCGCAGCTGATCTTGGCTCTGAACCCAGTGTGCACCTTCAAAGGCCTCTCAGGGTTTTTCAGGGGCGTGGTCCTTCCCCCGAGGCCTGGGGAGCCCCGCTGTTTGTGGACACGCTCACGGGCCTGCGTGTGCTTTCTGCAGGGCTGTGATTCATCTCCACTCACCATGGAGAACCTCATCGCGTCCAAGTTCTCAAAATGCGGTCTGCGGCCCAAGGGCTCTAGCCTCACCTGGGGAGTTTCTGATGCCCAAATTCCTGAGTCCACCCCAGATCTTATGAGTTATGACCGCAGGGGCCAGTCTCCACTTCTCCAGCGGTAAAGCTGGTGATGGAGCCCTGGGGCCAAGTGCTTCTTCAAAGGACCACTAAGCTCTCCGAGCCTCAGCCCCCCTCGCCCGGCGGCCGGGGTTCCGACGGTGCCTGGTCAGCCCTGGCCAGCACCTCCCTCCTAACTTCCTCTCTAGTTCCTTCTTGCCAGAGAGTGTCTCTGGGCTCTTTTTCTCAGAAAGGCGTCTAGTCTGTCAGCTACTAGGGGTCCTCTGAGCCCCGCCGGCTGCTGGCCACCTAACCCACACTCAGATGTCCCTGAGACTGTGTGGCCTATTGGATAAGCAGGGCGCAGCTTGACCCTTGCTTTCTACTGTCTTTCTCTGGGGATTCCTTGCGGGTAATCTTGCCCGGCCCCCAAATAGTGAGGGTCTCATGACTTCTCTCCCCACACTTTCCTTGGCTGGGAAATTCGAATGTCCTTCTGGGCCCAGGATGAGCCCCCTGGAGGTGCAGTCAGACCTTCGGCCCACCCAGCAGGGGGCCCAGATGGAAGGGTGGAGGCAGCAAGGGAGGGAACCGCATCACCTGAGGGGATCCTACTCTGGGCCTGGCAGGTGCCCCGGCTCCCTGCCTGATGGGGGACTCACCGCGAGGGTGCTTTCTCTTGTGGGCCCTGTGGAGACCCTGGGGCGCTTGGAGGCACCTGCCCGGCATCGCTGATGTTCTCTCCTTGCTGTGAGCAGCCAGAGAGGCTGCGGCTACCTGGGCCCACTTCTCCTGGTGTTGGGGGTCCGTGGTCCCATCCACTAGGTCCTTTTAAATAGGATAAAGAATGGCCAATATTCTAGCCTTTTCCCTGGCTGGGAGTAGAAAATTTTTTTCTCAGATATGGTGGGAACTTGCCTTTCCTCCAAGCCCACAGCTTTATACAGCTGTCTCTCCTGTCCTCCCCGGTGGTTTTACGTTGAGGAGTGAGCATGCGTGTGCATAGACGTGTCTGTGTAGGTCTCTCTCTATCCACTTGTCATCTCTCTGTCATCTCTCTGTGTCTATCATCTTCCCTCCACCTGTTTCTCTATACTGTATCTTTGTCTCTATCCCTTGCTATTGTCTGTCTACGTACCTAGGTATGGAAAACCATGGATTTGTCCCGGTACCCCCAAGTCCAATGGAAAACCAGAGGCTTCATTCCAATTTTCTCCCTTTGAACTCCTTTTTCTGACAGCGGGAAACTTGGCTGCCATTATTCTTAGGACCTCAGACCACGCTCACTGTGTGTAGCCCATGTCCCGCTGCCCTGCTGCCCGGTGTGCTCAGTCTCGTCACCCCGTGGAAGTCACCCACTGAAGGAGCCAGCGAGGCCCGCCGTCACAGAGGGTCACCGGCTGAACACAATGACTGCCTCGCGGTTTGGGGGGCTGGCCGTCTACAATCAAGCGTTGGCAGGGCTGAGTTCTCTGCCCTGGGCTTCCGTTCAGCCGCCTCCTGCCTGTGTGTTCCCATGGTCTTCCCTTGGAGCACATCCTTGTCCTAATCTCTTCTCAGGACCCCAGTAAGACTGGATTAGGGCCCATCCTCATGACCTCATGTTAGCTTCATTGCCTTTTCAAAAACCCTAAGTCCAAATACAGTCCCACTGAGGTACTAGAGATCAGGACTTGACCATCTGAATTAGGGTGGGGGTGGGACACGTCTCAGCCTGTAACACGCCCCCCCCACCCGGACACCCTTCCCTGTCTCTGCTCCAACCCCCTGCTGCATCCTCGCCCCTGATACCGGCCCCCATGCGCACCCTCCTTGGGATCTGACAGTCACTCTGAGCGGGTCCCCTGTTGGGTGCTGGCCCACACTGCTGGCTCTCTGGCTTCAACGGGAGGCTCCTCACCCATACAGATGCCCTTCTGACCCCCTAGAGCGCCAGCATTTGATCTGGGCTCTTTGTTGTCCCTCCCTCCCCCACCCAGTGTCTGGGAGACCTGCCTGGCTCCGCCCACTGACTTCAGGACTGGACTTTTCTGGAAGGAAAGTGAAGGAAAGGAAGAGGAGGAGGAGCAGGGCTCTGTGTCTCAGGCTGGAAGGTCCAGAAGCAGGCGCTGAGATAAGTTTGGGGTGCAAGACGTTTTCTGGGAATCTGTCTGTGCAAGGAAGGGCTGAGCAGGATGGGACAGGGGCAGGCGTTGCACGACGACCCAGGTCCTACAGAGAGAGACCTGGTCAGTCCAAGGGGGGCTCAGGAGCCCGTGCTGCCCATCTGTGTCCTCTGTCTGTCCTCATTTCCGGGCCCTGATTGGCCAGGGGCTCTGTGCTCCCTGGGAAGGGTGGGGCGACAGGGGGCGCAGCTGAGGAGGACCCTGTAGGAGCTGCTGGCAGCCTCCCCACAGATGAACGGTGGCTTCTTCCTTGAGGGGGCCTCGGGGGCTGCATCTCCAAGTCTACAATGTTTGGGTTTATAAATGGTTTCTATTAATTTTCTACAGCACCTTGCTGGAGACTGAAAAACACAGCACTTCTTTTTAGTGGGGGTGGAAATTAACCCAACGAATTCCATTTCCGGTCCTGATAGTTAACCCTCTTGCTGATCACAGTTATAAACCCTACAAGCCACATACAAAGTGACCGTTTGGAGGTAGGAAGCAGCTGGAGTAGATCCAACCCTGAGACACAGAATCTGCAGTGAGTGGAACGCATCGATGGTTTTTTTCCCCGAGGGCACTCCCCGGGTCTGCTTTGCACGAGGCTGCTAGGACTCCAACGGAGATCTGGGGTTTTACTTTCTTGCGGTTTTGGAAGACTGAGTGAGGGCCTCTCAGAGCTGCTGGAATTGGGCAGTCACAGTGTGGCAAAGCCCCAAATCTGCCCACAGCACCCCCAGATCCTCTACATACCCCCAGAACTGGTAATGCGTGGAGGCAATGTCATGAGGCCAGCACGTGACATCAGGAACCTACAGAAACAGTACGAGCTTTCTCTGGTGAAGCTGAGACAGGATTTGGGGTCTTGGTCCTACTTAGATTGAGGGGCTTAGTGAACATCATAGGTTTTTTGTTGAAACCTCAGAAAAGCCCAGAATTAGAGAGAGACTTAGAACAGATCTGCCCTAACAAAGCGTTAAAGCCAAATTGCATAGAGGAAGAGACTGGCGTGGCCATGCAGTGCAACCCTACTTAAACAATTAATTAAAAGAATAAATTACTAGGACACACAACAATATTTAAAAATCACCAAACCATAAAAGAAGCCAGAGGCAAAAGAGTACTCACTCTGTGTCTCCCTTAATATGAAGATCGAGAACAGACGCCGGGACACTGTGGCCCTCAGGGGGGTGAGCTGCAGGGGAGGATGGGAAGGTTTGTATCATCGATGGGGAGGTGGTTCGTGGGTGTATGCATTTGCCAAAACGCACCAAATTATGCGTGACTATCTGTATGTATCAGTGAGCGATCAGCTCAAACCCAACCAAACAATAAAGAAGCCCCCCTTTGCCTCCCCCGACCTGGGTAGAGAATAGAGCTTCACGAAGAGTGCCGAGCACGCCTAAACCAGCTGATACTGCAGAGAAGCATTGAAAGAAGATCACCTCTCACTGACCACTGACCACTTTGTAATCGATTGTCTCTCTTTTTGTCTCAGTCCATTAAGTCAGGCGCCTTATGGTGTCTTAGGGCGTGATTATTCACTTGATAGGAAAATACGTCTTTGGTATTTTGTTGAATTGGTAGAATACTAGCAGAAGGAATCTTATAAAACTGCTTTTTGAAAATTGCCAAATTTTGGAGCCATGGTAAAGTCCTGGTGAAGAAATAATTACAAGAGAACTGCTCTTTTCTGTCTATCGGTCTTCCTCAATCTGCAGTGGGGTTGTGTCCCAATAAATCCAGCGTAAGTCGGAAATACCTTAAATCAAAAAACGTATTAATACACCTGACCCGCTGAACATGAGAGCTTAGCCTAGCCTACTTTAAATGTGCTCAGAGCACTTTCGCTGGCTAGCTAGCTAGATAGTTACGCAAAATCATCAGACACAAAGGCTCGTTTATAACAAAGTGTTGACTGTCTCCTATAATTTATTGAATACTGTGCTCAGGGTGGGAAGCAGGATAGGTGTGCGTGCCTGGGTTGTGCACCCTGGGGGATGGCGTGGCTGTCTCGGAGCTCGGGCTGGCTCCCGCTACCCAGCGTCATGGGAGGGGATCACCCCGCATAGCATAGCACTAGCCTGGGAAAAGATCAAAATCCAGAATCTGAAATCCAGTTTCTGTTGAATGTGTATCACTTTCAAACCACTGTAAGGTCCAAGAATCGTCAAGTTGAAACTTGTGAATCGCAGATCGTGTGCACTTGCTTACTCCGAGGACTCTTACCCTGGTCCTATCTTTCTGCTGATTACTCGGATCATATAATTAAGTCTACTTTGTCTGTGCAAAGACATCTGCGCCCTGTGTCTAACTTGTGAGTGGATAATTTCACTTTAATGTCCAGTAAGCATCTGAAACCCAAACTCAAATCGTAACTATCATTCCTACTCACCCGCTTACAACCTTCTCTCCCAGAGTAACTTCTTTGTCTTGTGTTTCACAGGTTATATGGGGTCACTTTCCTGCTTCTATGACCTCAATGGTGTTTCAACTGCACTTAGAATAAAATTAGGGTTCCCTACCATAGCCTGGAAGGTTCCGAATGCTCCAGCCCCTCTCTGTCGCCAACCACCCCTTCACCTCACACCCTACCTGCCATGTTTTGGCTACTCTGGCTTTCTCTGTCTCTGTTAGGCTGTGCTAAGCTCGTCTCTCCCCTGTCCACACCATTGCAGTCCAGGTTGCATCCACCTTCTGTATTGCATCTCTGTATTAACTACAGAATACTTGGCCAATATACACATGCTGAGGATCTAAAGTGAATGGAGACTTTCTTCCTTCGTTCGAAGGTAGGATCCTTAAAAAGAGAGACACTGCCCTGTTCTCTTGTTCTTTTCTCTACCTTGACCACCTACTATAGTGTCTGATAGGTAGACGGTGATTAATAATCATTCATTGAGGGAATAAAATGACATGTTCTCTGCCATCAAGAAGGCATTCTAGAACACTCCTGAATTCATGTTCACTTTAGTGTTTTTACTTTCAGATCTGACTTTCTGCATATATGATGTTTTGCCTAGATTAAATAATTGAGAATGTATAATTTGGGGCTTCCGAAAGTATATTATAATGAACATGTTTCAATGGCTCTACAAAATTGGTCTTCACAATGATGCTTTCAGATGTTTGTGTAATGGTTTACTTCTTCCACGTACCTCGATTTACACGTAGCTTTATATAGTGTTTCTAATACAGCAAATGACTTTTCTCAGACATGCTATCTTGTCATCCACAAGGTCACGATGATAGTGATTCTTACTTACAAGCATTGTTTTCAGGATTAAATAAGGTGTTGCCTGTAAAGGTATCAGTAGTGCTCAATATCAATTTTTAAAATGATAATTGTTACTATTATCCATATAGTAATAAGTTCTAATAAAGTGCTCAGTACAAGTTTAAAAAATGATTACTGTTACTCTTTGTCATATTGACATTTTATTAGACAATGCTAAACTTTGTGCCTGTCTGTTTTTAATTTTAATCCAGTCTGACGATTGCTGTCTTTTAATTGGAATGTTTAACACTTAACACAATTTTTGATGTGGTTAGATTTAAGCTTATCATTTTGCTATTTGTTTCTGTTTGTGCTTTCTGTTTGTTATTTCTGTATCCTTCCTATTGTAACTTTATTTTGGAGTAACTGAAATTTAAATTTTTACTTCCATTTGCCTATTTACATTTTAGATATAGTTCTTGCATTTAAAAAATAATGTTCATTCTTACGTTTCATAGTCTACTTACAGTTAATAGGGCACTACTTCACCTAACATGTAAGAAATCACAAATGTCTACTTCTACCCCGTGTATGTACATCAACTCCAAACTGAAATGTTGAATTTCTGCATTCAACAGTCATATCTATTTTAAAGTGAACAAATAGTTTTCTATACTTTACTACGTATCTGCCATTTATTCCCTCTTGAACATCTAAGTATCTCTCTAATGTTCTTTCTGTTCAGCTTGAAAAGCTTCTTTAGAATTTTTTGTAGTAAAGATTTCCTGGTGAGTAATCATCTTTATTTTTCCTTTTAATCTGAAATATCTTTATTTTGCCTTTATTTTTGCTGGATATAGAATTTTGAATTGACAATTTTTTTTCTCTCCAGCATTTTAATGTATTGTTCTATTCCTTCGCTCTCTAGAATTTCTGATGAGAAGTCAGCAACTTTTCAAATTGTTCAGTATTTTCTCTTTCTATTCTATTTGTAGCAGTCAGTGTACAATGTTCCTTATGTGTTTTCCTGCTTGGGTTTTACTGAGTTCCTTGGATCTGAAAATTTGTGTCCTTCAACAAATTTTGGAATTTTACTGACATTTCTTCACATATATTTTATGCCTGGTTATCTCTTCACCTTCTGAGATTCCGATTACACACATGTAAGAATTTTTGATGTCTTTCCACAGGTACATAAAAGTCTGTTTACTTTTCCCATCCTTTTATCTTCCTGTCTTCAGGTTGAATAATTTCTATTGCTCAATCTTCAAGCTCACTTTCTTCAGTCATCCTCAGCCCATTATCAAGCTGTTGTTTGTATCATCGTAACATGTATGTTGTAAGTTTTGTCTGCAGAATTTCCACTGGTTTGTTAATTTCACTGCTGAGAAATGTTTTCTTTCAAGGATCGCATTCACACTGTCAAGCATAGTTATAATAATTGCTTTATATTCCTTGTTTGTTACCTTTGACATCTGGGTGATGGAGATTGCCTTATCGTTTTAAATGAAGTCTGTCATGTTTTTCTGTTTCTTTTATATCTAGTAATTTTGGATTTTAGGGGCATTTATAGACAATATGAATAATACGTTGTTAAGGTTCTGGATCCTATGTCACCCCAAAGACTATTGACTTTTGTTCGTTTTTGTAGGAGGAGCCTGGGTGAACTCAAATTCCACACCCCAAAATCCCAACTCAGTTCACCAGCCTGGGCTGAGCTCCTAGCCACCTACCTCACACTTACAATGCTCAAGGATTTGGGGAGCTCTCTGTGGCCTTCTCCTTTCTTTTATTTCTAGCTCCTGTGATTGTTTTAAACTCTTCTTATTTCTCAAGCCTGTAAAACTGCAGATTTTGGGGGGAGGGCCAGAGTTTTATCCATCATGTGGTACCCACTGGGGACGTCACGGGGGCTGTGGACCAAAACAAACGGGAACACACCCAGTTCTGCCCCCTTCCTCTGTTTGTCCTCTTCCAGGGTCTGCTGCCCAGATCATTCTGCAGTGAGCTGAGGTGGCTTTTTTATTCAGCTGGTGGGGCTCATCTGGCTGTTCTTTATATGCAGAATTTATATAACCCAACACTAAAAAAATCCAAATAATCTGGTTAAAAAGTGGGCAGAGTACATGATCAGACATTTTTCCAAAGAAGAGATATGGACGGCCAATAGACACATGAAAAGATGGTCAATATCACTAATCATTAGAGAAATGCAAATCGAAACCACGGGGAGATATCAGTTTACACCTGTCAGAATGACTAATATCAAAAAGAGAAGAAATAACAAACGTTGGTGAGGATGTGGAGAAAAAAGGAACCCTCATTCACCGTTGGTAGGAATGTAAACTGGTGCCGCCACTGTGGGAAAAAGTATGGAGGCTTCTCAATAAATTGAAAATAGGATTACCATTTGATCCAGTAATGGGTACTTACCCAAAGAAAATGAGAACACTAATTTGAAAAGCTATATCTACCCCTACATTTATTGCAGCATTATTTACAATAGCAAAGATATGGAAGCAACCTAAGTGTCCCTCAATAGATGAATGGATAAAGAAGATGGGATATATATATATATATATATATATATATATATATGTCACTCAGCCATGAAAATTAATAAGATCTTGTCATCTCTAACATGGATGGACCTAGAACGTGTCATGTTAAGTGAAATAACTCAGACAGAGAGAGACAAGTACCATATGATTTCATTTATACATGGAATCTAAAAAGCAAAATGAACAGACAAGAAACAGACCCATAAATAGAACAAACAGATGGTTGCCAGAGGGGAAGTGGGTGGGGGATGGGAAAGATGGGGGAAGGGAAGTGGGAGGTAGAGGTTTTCAGTTATGGAATGAGTAAGTTACAGGTAGGAAAGGTATTAAGGAGGACGTGCATTGCAATGAGCACTGGGTGTTATATGCAAACAATGAATCATGAAGCACTACATCCAAAACTGATAATGTACTGTATGGTGAATAACATAACATAATTTAAAAAAAGAAAGGAACAGCATAGAGAATACCGTCTATGGTATCGTAATCAGGTTGTATGGTGACAAATGGCCACTACATGTGGGTGAGCACAGCATAATGTGTAGACTTGTCAAATCACTATGTTGTACACTTGAAAGTCATTTAACATTATGTGTCAACTATACTTTAATAGAAATAAATAGAAATAAAAAAATTAAAGGAGATTTCCAAGACAGAAGGATATGAGTTTTCGGATTGAATGGGCATGTTGACTCCTAAGTGCAGTAAATGAGAAAAGGCCCCATTTGGGACACTTCCTCGAGAAATTTCAGGACACCAAAGAAAACGCATAGAAAATTCCAGAGAGAAAAACAAAACAAAAAAAGTTCCTTTTCAAAGGAATGCTATTTTGATAGGCGTCATACTTCTTATAATGAAGCATTGTCTTCAATGTTTTAAGATAAAACCATTTTAAATTTAGAATTTTATTTCCAATCAAAATTCAATCAACAACAAGGATTGAGGAATTGTTCTCTGTTTCTTGAAAAAAAAAATCACTTTAGCAAGATGAAAAAGCTGCTGTAAGAAATAGGAAAATTAAAGATCCAGAGTAGCTTCCAGAAGAGAACAGAGAAGGGATACCCACAGATAACATAACATCTGGGCGGTCTTGGATGAGGGCCACCACCCATTTGGGTACCATGTTCCTCATTAATAAGGTGGGGAGAGACTGAAAAGACCTCTTGCAGTGAGGATCCCATAAGTCTGTGTTTTAGCTATCTATGTTGTGTAATAAATGGTCACAAAACTAACAGCTTAAAACAACATGCACTGATGATCTCCAAGTGTCTTTGGGGCAAGAGTCTGGGTACATCTTAGTGAGGTTCTCTGCTCATGGTCTCAGGAGGCTGCAGTCAAGGTGCTAGCCTAGGCTGGGTTCTCCCTGGAGGCTCAACCGGGGAAGGACCCATTTCTAAGTCTGTCCACAGTCTACCTACTCTAATTCTCACAGCACAATGACCGATTTCCTTAAATCCGAAAAGTAGGCTATAAGCCAGAGATGAAACATTGTTTCCAAGAAGGCTGGGCTCCACTGTGAAGCAACAAGAATGGGATCTGTTGGCAGGAAAGCTCACCAGGTGTCAAAGAACAACTGAGATGTTAGGGTAGCCGATCTGGTTTAGCATCACTAAACCCGAAGAATAAACTTTAATGAGGCAATGGGAAGAAGCCAGGCTCTTCATATTCTCCTTTTTAACACTAGGTTTTTCTTTATTTCTGTGAGATTTTCTAAGGACACTCCACTCCACTTGGAAGGTGTCTGATTTCTCAAAACGCTTAGGGTGAGAACCCAGGGGTCCTTGAAGGTCCCTTGGCTATTGTAAAGTGAATGAACCAGAAAGAAGACATAAATAATCCATTATTCTTGGATTATTCTTGGATGTTCTAAACAAAGATGGAGGGTAGGCACTCGAGAAATAAAACTTTCCAAACTACCTCATCTAGTTTTTTGGTTTCCTTCACACAGAAAAGAAATTATTCAGAAAATATTGTGAAAATGTCACATTCTTCTTTCTGGACCATGTCTTATAGGCAGAGTCTTGTGTTGACAACTGTTCTCCATTTGAAGAGGTCATAACTATTAAGTGTTGCCATGCAAATTCCTTCTTATGTCTTCATTAAAAGAATTTATAAAGTAAGAAACAGCCTATTGTTCCCCTTAATGGCCTTTTCCCTACATACTGTATAATTTCTTTTCCTTTCCTTTTTTCCTTTCCTTTCTTCTTGTGCAATCATTTCCCTCCATTTTCCACTCAACTAGCTTTACAAACCACCTTTTGCTGCTCAGATCCAGCCTTTCCCTCACTCAACAGACTAGCTGGTAAACATTTTACCAAGTGTTCTCTGGAATTAGTCAGCATGTGAGGAAGTGACATCAAAGAGAGTTGCTTTACTGCAGCCTCATGCTTTGGGAGTCTGTTGTCCAGTATTTCCATCTGGGTTAAAAAAGAAAATAATTTTTTTTTTTTTCCCAGAGAATCTGCCTGGCTTTAGAGATTTTCATTCATTTGTTTCTGGTTTGGGAGCTTATTGTAAATTTTGTCCTTTATACATTAATGGGATGAAGCATACATACAGACTTCAAGTTATAAGATAAATGGGGTCACATTAGATGAAGAGTACAGGATAGGGGACATAGTCAATAATATTGTAATAATGTTGTGTGGTGACAGCTGGCGACTACACTTATCGTGGTGAGCACTGCGTAATGTACACAATTGTCAGCCCTGTGCTGTCCACCGGAAACTAATATAACACTGTATGTCCACGATACTTCAATAAAAAGAGAAATATACATGAATATTTTAGAATTATGAAACCAGAGAGAGAACTCTAGAGGATGCACTTAGAGCCACTAGGAAAGAAACAAGTCCCTGTGCCGGATAGACCTTAGCTATGACTCGCTGGCGAAAAGGTCCTTTGGAAACGCAGGATTCCATTCTAACGCTTATTAGCAAGGGCTAACCTGCTCACTGCCGTGCGTTACTTTATACCTTATCACTGCTTGAAATGGAATTTGAAGAACAAAGCTTTAAAACAGCACTGGATGACAATATTCTTCAAGTGACTGCCTAATAAATTCACATGGCAAGGCCATTGTTGCCTCCATGTTGATGTGTGACAGAGAGTGGGAAGAGTCTTGAGGGGATCCCGTTCGCTCACACAGGGTTCTCACTGAGTGTAAGCAATGAGAACAGGAGTCTCGAAAGGCTTGCGTGGGCCCACAGTTACCAGGAAGGTGAGACCCAACAGCACAGGGCCTGGGTATCCTGCACTAGGAAGTAAACCAGGAAAGAACTAGAGAGAGCCCCCTCAACCTGTATCTCTATTTGTATTTTAGACTCTGTGTGGGAGTAAGTGAGCGTGCAGGGATTATTTCATTTTTAGTACTTGACAACCCATGAGTGCTCTGTGATATGGTCTAATCCTCCCAGCCAGGTAAACGAATGAGTCAACCTTAATGAAAATTTCTCTAGAAGTCTCTACTTGTTACAGATAACCTGTTCTGCTCTGTAAAACAGATAATAATTAGCACGGACCAGGCTGGCAAAGGTAGCCAGTACTGAAATGGGAAGGACGTGTAGGTATCATGCTGAGTGTGCGTGAGACATTCAGTCCAGGTCGACAATAGGCTCTTTATTCCATCACTTGTCCTCTGAAAAGGAAGTGAATTTCAAGCTAATCTCATCGGGAGACCTACAGGCTCCTTGCCAAGAAGCCTTCTGACCCTCAAATGGACATGCTAGCTCTCACGACCCAGTAGGGCTCCCCTCCTCCGCCCACTGTCTCGGGGGGTCAGGCTGGCTGTAGTCAACTGTGGGTCATCCACACTGGGCACAGAGGACCAGGAGAGGCCCACTGAATGCCTTGTGTTCCAACACTCTTCCTGCCCCACCGAAGCTAAGGTCAGCAGATCCTCTCGGCACCTGCTGGCCCACCTGCTGGCGGAGCTGCCCACGATATCCAAGGCTTTGCATTTGTGCCCACCGCTTGTCCATTGAGACCCTTCCTTGGTTCCTTGGTGGAAGCACGGCCCAGCAGAAGCAGGATTTCTTCCTAGGCAGAGGCTAAGTTTATGGGAGTACGGGAAGTTTTCCTTTCCTTTCCTTTCCTTTCCTTTCCTTTCCTTTCCTTTCCTTTCCTTTCCTTTCCTTTCCTTTCCTTTCCTTTCCTTTCCTTCCCTTCCCTTCCCTTCCCTTCCCTTCCCTTCCCTTCCCTTCCCTTCCTTCCCTTTTCCCTTATCCTTTTTCCTCTCTTCCCCTCCCCTCTCCTCCCTTTCCCTCTCCCTTCCTCCCTATAGTAATATTGTGGTAGAATGTATCTGCAATAAACTGCCCAGACCTTAAATGGACAATTTGATGACTTGGCAGATATATGCGCCTGTATATCCACCAGTTCCAATCAAGATATAGAACATTTAGCATCATCCTTATAAAGTTCTCCTGGCTCTCTTTGCAGGTCCAGGAAATAAAAAAGATTTTTAGGCAGCTCTTCTCCTCGAGGTGTTTGCTACTTGAGCAATGGGGCATATACACTCTTGCTTCTCTCTGTCGGCCCAGTGGCCCCATGCTGGGTTCTTCTTACTGAAATCTGATTTAGGGGAGTGTGCCTTTTACTGCCGTTCCAAAGCAGGTGCATGCAGCTGAAGACCATGGCCTGGGAGCACTATGAGCTGATAGTAAATTATCTTTAGTTTAGTTAGCAAAATGGCCAAAGGAATCAGAACTCCATGGCTAGCTGAGGTAAGGAAATTGGTTGGCAATCTGCTCCTGCCCTGCTAAGCCTGGTTTTTGGCCCTGATGAGGGATGATGCCATATCCAGATGACCAAGAATCTTCTACTTGAACCTCAGGTTACTCGTATTCCTTATCTGCCCTCAAATGTGAGATTGGGCGGCAGAATTTCGAAAGAGGAAGGGAAAAGCATCAGTTTCTTTTCCCTAAGTTTGCCTCTTCATCTCCCCACCTGTCACCCCTTGATTTTGCTAACAGCTTCACTTCTGGTCCCCATCTCTCTCTCTCTCTGTCTCCTCACTCAACTCTGTCTGCCCCTCCCTGTCCTTCCCCAGACAAGGGGCCAAAAAGGTGGACCCGAGGAGCTGTGGGCCAGGACATCCAGGGTCGGTGCCCAAGGTAGGACTAGATTTCAGAGAATGTCAAAGGAAGAGAAGGAAGGGTCATCCAGACTGGGGACATGACAGGAACAAAAAGGCCAAGACAGAAATCTGACCAGGATAGCCTGACAGCCCAGGTCTGGGGAGTCCAACAGAAACTCATCACTTGTGGAGAGACTTGGGGCAAGTTATGTAATCTCTCTGACCATCAGTGCTCCCATCTGTAAAATGGGGACTAATTAATGGTTACGTTGTAGGGAGATGTGAGGACTGTTGCTGACATACGTGGAGGGAGTATGATGTGCACAGTGCTCATGGAATGATGGGAAATGATGGCTATTATCATAATGGGATCTGGGCAGGAGAGAGGGGAGACCAGTCTGGTGGAGGGAAGTGCGAGCACAGAGAATTTGAAGTATCCAGTAGGGCTACAAACCACAGAACCCCTTTAACGGATTTAATTTCTTTTAAAGTCCTTCTCTATTGCTCAAAGCCTCTTAAAAATGGAAACATACGGAGAATGTATGGGGCCTGCCACCTGCGTTTTGAGATTTTGAGTTAAAAAATAAATTAAGGAATTAAACCCAATGCTACCACCATGTTTCTAGGTAATGAATGGGTTAGCACTATTCCTCATCCTGACTGAGGCAGTGGAGGAAAATGTGCTGAGTGAGCCTGACCCTGAAGTATTATGACTTCCTGTTGTGATAAAGGTGTATTTATTACACTAGTGTTGAGAGAGGACTAGGATTACTGAGAAACTGCCCCTAGGGCTGTGATAGGTATGAAAGCAACTTTCCAGAGATAATGGAGTCAACAAATATTTACTCCACAAACATCACAAAGTATGCAGGGAACGCCAAGCTTTCTTCCCGACATTCTGCCCTTAGTCTACACTTCTGCGTCCCAAGGTCACGACTGAATTCATTTCCATTGCTGCGTCCTGTTTCCTCTATCACTTGATACGTATGAGCTCTTCCTACACCAGCTCTTTATTGTGATGGAAATATGTCCCCCTAGTAATTTTTCCCATTTTTAGTTTTATTCAGGTGTAAATGACCTATAATAGGCCCATAGGTGTGTTTCATTTTCATGCGCATACACGGCAGCCTCACGATCATCATGTCCAAAAGTGTTCCCTTGCCCACTACAACCCCTTCCTCTCGCCCCTTACTGGGTCCTGGGCAGGTGCCACTGGGCAGTGTGGGCTGCATACAGAAATGTCACATATCTGCCAGTAATGAGGAGGAAGGGCATGGGATAAACTGCACAGAAGAGGCATGGGGATAAGCTATATTAGAGTACAGAAACGACTAGGGATGGTAAAGTAACAATTTTCATTGGGTTTATAACATAAAGAGAAATAATATGTATAATTATAATACCACCAAAAGAGGAAAAAGGGAACAAAGCTATAGTGTACTAGCATTTCTATATATCACTGAAAATAAACTATTACAAACCTGAAGCTGATTCTGATGGTTTAAGGTGTATAAGGTGAGCCCGAGAGCAGCCACTAAAAAACTGTTTAAACTATCCTGGGGGGAGAAAGAAATCACTGAAGACATTAAAATGTAACACTGGAAAATAGTCACTTAATTCAAAGAAAGCAGTAAAAAAGGAACATGACATGAGGCACATAAAAAAAAAAACAAAACCACACAAGCAAAACAAGTAAAATGCCAGACCTAAATCTAATCATATCAATAATAAATTTAAATGTGACTAACGCATAGTTCAAACCAAAGGTAGAGATTGTCGAACTGGATTAAAAAAAATTATAGATGTATATGTTGCCTACAGAAGTTGCTTTTAAAATCAAAGATACAAATAGATTAAAAGTAAAGGACACAAAAAGATGTATTATGAGAAGAGGAACAACAGAAGAGCGAAAACAGTTATACTGACATCAGACAAAATATGACATTAATACATGAATCCAAACCTGATAGCAATGTGGGGAGGCATGGACAGATGAGGGAAGTGGGAAGGAAAACAAGGCAGAATATCAAAACTTATGGGCTACACCTAAGGCAGTACTTAGAGGGAAATTTACAGTTGTCAATGCCTATATTTAAAAAGGAAGATACAACAAAGGAAACAGTCAACAAAATGAAAAGAGAGCCTATGGAATGAGAAAAAATATTTGTAAATCATATACCCAATAAGGGGTTAATATCCAAAACACACACGTGTGTGTATGTGTGTGTGTGTACACATGTGCGTGCACCTGTGTGTCCCTGACCCCCAGCTAAGTGTGTGTGCATATGTGTGAATAAACTTATATAACTCAATAGTGAACCCAACCAACAATCCAACTCAAAAATGGGCGAAAGATCTGAATAGACATTCTTCTAAACAAGACATGCTGATGGCCGACAGACATGAAAAGATGCTCAATGTCACTCAGTGTTGGGGAAGTCACACTGAGATATCGCCTTACACTTGTTCTAGTGGCTAGTAGCAAAAAGATGAGAAATGACGAGTGTCGATGAGAAGAGGAAAAGGGAGCCCTCGTGCACTGTTGGTGGCGATGTGAATTGGTGCAGCCACTGTGGAAAACAGCATGGAGGGTCCTGAAAAAAAAAAAAAAACAGTAGAAATACCATACGACCCAGCAGTTTCCCTCTGCATATTTATACGGAAAAAATGAAAACACTAATTCAAAAAGATATATGTACTCCTACATTCATCGAAACAATATTTATATAGCCAAGAAATTAAATAACCTAAATGCCCATTGATGGATAAACAGATCTTTAAAATGTAGTGTGTGTACACACAATGGAATATTATTCAGCTATAAAAAGATGAAATCTTGCCATTTGTGACAACATGAGGAGATGAAGTAAAATAAGTCAGACAGGAAAACATAAATACCATATGATCTCACTTATATGTGGGATCTAAAAACAGCAAAGAGAAAAGCTAAGCTCATGGATGTAGAGAATAGATAGGTGGTTGTCTGAGGCAAAGAGTGGAAGTATCAAAAGGTACAATGAGTGGAAGGAATCAAAAGGTACAAATCATAAGTCACAAAATGAATAATCCATAGAGATATAATGTACCGTGTAGTGATGATACGTAATAAGAACGTGTTTCATATTTGAAAGTAGCTAGAAGAGTGGATCTTGAAAGCTCTCCTAAGGAAAAAAAATGTTAACTATGTATGAAGATGTGTGTTAACTACTTACTATGGTGATCATTTGGCAATATATGCAAATATCAAATCATGACATTGTACAGTTAAAACTGATATATTGTTATATCAGTTACACCTCAATGAAAAAAAAAGGACAATCTCAAATCATTAACCCTACTTTCCACTTTAAGAAAATTGAAAAAGAAGAGTAACCTAAATCTAAAACAAGAGAAGGAAGAAAACAATAAAGATTACTGGAGAAATTAATGAAACAGTGAATAGGAAAAAAATAGAGCTCATTAAAAAAAAAAAAACAAACCAACAAATCTTTAGCTGGATTGACCAGGAATAAAAGAGAAATGACATAAATTACTGACATAAGAGAGAGAATATTACTACTGACCTATCATAAATAAAAAGGATGATAAAGGAATATTATACCATTTGTACACCAATACATTAGATAAAGTGGATACATTTCTAGAAAGACACCAACTACTAAAGCTGACTCAGGAAGAAATAATAATCTGAATAAAATAGAAATGAAAAGATTAAATTAGTAATAACAACAGTAATGATGATGATAGAAAAATCTACCCACCAAGGGGAGTCCAGGCCCTGATGGCTTCACCACTAAATTCTACCACAAAATAGAATTCACCTTCTGTCAAGAGCTGGAGATCCTTCCCAAATAATTTTATTTTATTTTATTTTATTTTTAAGATTTTATTTATTTGACAGAGAGAAACACAGCCAGAGAGGGAACACAAGCAGGGGGAGTGAGAGAGGGAGAAGCAGGCTTCCTGCCGAGCAGAGAGCCCAATGTGGGGTCTCCAGGATCATGACCTGAGCCGAAGGTAGTCGCCCAACCAACTGAGCCACCCAGGCGTCCCCCAACTCATTTTATAAGGCCAGTTTTACCCTAATACCAAAACCAAGCAAAGATATCACGAGAAAAGAAGACAATAAACCAATACTACTTATGCATACATATGCAAAAATTATCAACAAAATATTAGTGAATCAAGGCCAGCAACATAAAACAAGAGTTATAAGCCATGACCAAGTAGGTTTATCCCAGAAATGCAAGGTTGGTTTAACATCTGAAAATCAATTGGTGTAACACATTGTATCAATAGAATAAAAAACACAGCTTAACGATCATCTCAGCAGACTCCTAAAAGCTTTTGGTATAAAGTCTTGCATTCTGCACTGCTCTCTCTGGAGCTTGAGTTCCTTCCATTTTTAAAAAAATTAATTTAAGTTCTTGAGGTAGGCCTCTATCATTAGGAACTTCCCTCTTGGTACAGCTTTTGCTTCAACTCAAAGATTCTGGAATTTCCTTTACATTTGTCTCCAGGTGTTTCTTTGATTTCTTTTTTGATTTCTTTATTGATCTATTGGTTGTTTGATAGAGTGTTAATTAGTCTCTGTGCTCTGTCCTTGTTTTTTGTGTTTTTTTTGGTGGTTGATTTCCAATTTCATACCATTGTGATTAAAAAAGATGCTTGGTGTGACTTCAGTCTTCTGAAATGTACTGAGGCTTGTTTTGTGGTCTAGCATATGACCTTTCCTGGAGAATGTTCCACGTGCTCTTGAGAAAAATATGTCTTCTGCTGCCTTTGCATGGAATGTTTGATATGTGTCTGTTACGTCCATCTGGTCCAGGGAGGCCTTTGAGGCTGATGCCTCCTTATTGATTTTCTGTCTCAATGATCTGGCCATTGATGTATTATTATTGTACTGCTGTCTTCCTCCCTTCATTTCTGTTCATGTTTGCCATACACCTTCAGGTGCTCCCTATGTTGGGCGCATACGTGTTGCCAAATGCTATGTCCTCCTACAGGACTGACCCCTTTATCACTATGTCATGCCCTTCTGTGTTTTTTGTTACCATCTTTATCTTAAAGTCTCCTTTGTCTGATGTAAGGACAGCCACTCTAGCTCGACTGCCCCCCTCTCACTTGGATCTGGACGTCACTTTCTAGGCCTCTTGCCACGTGCAGTGGAAGACGTCCGTCGAGTCCCTACCACCACTGAGGCATCACTGGTTGCCGCTTTGCACAAAGTAAATAGCCCAACATCACACGTGAAAAAGAAAACAACACCACAACGCCTTTTGTATCTTATAAGACTCCTCCACAGAAGAGTAACTGAGTACCTGGAGAGGCCAACAGGCCTTATGAATATGAATATGAAGTCAAAACTCCTAAAAATATATGTATAATCTACATGCTCCCATGTATGATTAGGAAATCTGTTAATATATAATTGATCACGTTACAGACTCAGTGAGGAAAACGGCCTGATTCTCCAAAGATGCAAAAAAAAGGCATTTGATGAAATTCTGCATTTAATCATAATGAAATACGTTCAGAAACTAGTTATAGAACGGAGCCTCCACAGCCAGGTCACATCATCTTCTGAAAACCTACGGCAAGTATTACCATGTAACACGCAAAGATCAGAAACCCAGCCTTGCAGTGAAATGTGTTGCTCTGGCCAGCTTTGTGTTGAAGGGCCCGGCCAGCACGAGGCCAGGAACACAACTGGAACGAAGAGCAAAGTCAAAATCATTATTTGCAGACGACGCGTCATTGATAAGGTAAATGTAAGAGAAAGTAGAAGACAGACGTGTAACCACGCAAGATTGGTATTTTCATAATGTATGAGATTTATGCCAATCAGAAAGAAAAAGACAATGGTCCCAGTCGATTGTGGCTTCCATAACGGAATACCACGGACGGGCAGGTTATCAGGCGGAAATCTATCTCTCACATTCTGGAGGCTGGAAGTCCCAAGTCAAGGCCCCTAGGGAATTGGCATCTGGGATGGCTTGCTTCCTGGCTGATGGATGAGCACCTTCCCCTGCATCCTCACAGGCTAGAGAGAGCAAGGGAGGGCTGCCTGCTGGCTCAGGCACTCAGGCCTCCACCTCTTGGTTTTGGCTCAGGTCAGGGTTCCATGGGTTGTGAGATTGGGTCCCTCCCATGTGGGGCTCTATGCTCAGCCGGGAGTCGGCTGGGAAATCTCTCTCTCTGTCTGCTTCTGCCCTTCCCCCTCCCCGCCTCTCTTAAATAAATAAATAAAATTAAAAAAAAAAAAAGAAAGGAAGGGAGGGAGGGAGGGAGGAAGGAAGAATGAATGGGGGACCTCTCTCGGTCCTCTTTTATAAGGACACTAATTCCATGAGGGCCCCCTCCTTGGGACATAATCGCCCAATACCTCCTAATACCTCCACATTATGGGCTAGGTTTCAACATATGAATGAGGGAGGGAATGGCACACAGACATAGCAACAGTGCAATTTTATTATTATTATTATTTTTTTTTAGAGATTTGTTTATTTGTCAGAGACAGGAAGAGAGAGAGCGGGCACAAGCAGGGGGCGGGGCAGAGGGAGAGGGAGAAGCAGACCCCCTGCTGATCAGGGAGCCTGATGCAGGGTTCACTCCCAGGACCCCGAGATCATGACCAGAGCCGAAGGCAGAGGTGTCACCGACTGAGCCACCCAGGCATCACACAACAGTGCAATTTTTAAAAAACAGGCCAAAAAAAGCGGGGGCGGGGGGCAAATAAAGAATAATTCATGGAAAAGAAACCCTGAAAGGTCAATGAATATATGAAAGAGGCTCAACCTCCCTAAAAATCCTGACATGTAAAAAAATAAATGAAATCGTTCAGACCCATCAAATTGGAGAAATTATCTGATCATTCCAAATGTTGATAGATATGGAATTGGGAGGATTGTTACTTCGTGGAGAGATTTACCAATACGTGACTTAGCCGGCGACCCAGCAGATGCACTACTGGGGATATTTTAGAGAATGTGGAAAACCATCACGCCAAGTCCTAACCAAGGTGCATGTCGGGGCATCGTTTACAAACAGCAAAAACTGAAAACCACCTAGCTCTCCCCCAGAAGGAATCGCGTGAATGAACTGCTATATATTCATACATTGAATAATGTTGATGTGGAAGGACGAATAAGCGAAGCCATACGGATGAGTCAAACCAATCTTGAAAACACTTGTTGAATGAGAAAGGGGAAATTATTGCAAAATCGTGTGAAAATTGTGAAGCAAGTACTGCAGTATTATACATTGTATAGATCACAATCGCGAGGTAAAGGTATAAATACAAGGGTCTGGAGAGCCCCCACACACTTCAGGAGAGGGGCAGCTTCTGGGGAGGGAGGAGTGTGGGGGTCTCACTGGCATGGGTGGGGGTCCCCTAGGGGCACAGCCCTGGCCATGTGGTAGTGCGCCAACCTTTGGTGCTGAGTGGGTTAGCATGGCCTCTGCTTCCTGCTTGATGACTTTTCTGTAGAAGAAAAGATAAAGAGAGGGAACCAGGGGTGGCGGGAGAGGAGGCGGGAAGGGAGGGAGGGGGAGGAGGGAGGGAGGCTGGGTGCTTGAGGTGGAGCAGCTCTCCGGTGGGGGCACGGGGAGCCCTGGGCCTTGCACGGAAAGCAAATCAGGTTGGTTTGTCTGATTTGGAGTGGTGTTTCCAGCAGCCAGAGCTCCGTACCCCAAATCCCTCCGGCCAAAGTCTGTGGATGGAGCCGCCTCTGAATCCTGCGGGGGGCTTGTCAAAGCCCAGACGCGGGCCGCTGGAGGCCCTGACTCAGCAGGCCTGGGCCGGCCGCCGCCACCGGGCGCCTTTCTGCAGAGTTTTCAAGGGGTGCTCTGGCTGCCTTCCCGGGGAGCACCTCGTGAGAAGCACTGAGGCTGGAGAAGGCCGGCCGCCGGAAGGAGAGTGACAGCACGGAGGCACAGTTCATCTTGCGTCCTCTGAGCCTTGGGCAGTGTCTTGGGATCGATGTAGTTTGGCCACGTGGCTCTCACTAGGAGGGGACACCCGTCTACACCCTGCTTCGCCTTTTGCGGCAGGGAGGGGTCGGGAGGAGGACAGGGAGGGAGGTGGAGGGGGAGAGTGCACAGGTGTGGGGCTGCGGGGTCCCCCCCACGCGGGTGCCAGCTTGCCCAGGCAGGAGGGGGGGCGGAGATGGGTTGCAGGTTCGGGCCTGACCTGACGCCTGCTTCCGTGGCTTCACCGGGCTGGTTCTTGGACGAGAGCCCAGCAGCTCAGCTGTGTAAAGTGGTCAGCTGTCCCTAAGCCTTAAGTGTTCACAGGACTAAGATAGCATGTGGCTTCTTTCCCTCTTGCTGCTCAGTCTCTGCCTGATAATGTCTTGGTGCTTTTGCTTGGGAAGGGAAGGGAAGGTCCCCAAGCCTGGTGGAAGACAGCACCCAGATAAGAAAGGAGGATTTTAAAAAAGAAAGACGTTTAGCTGATCGCGCAGCCCACCAGCACCTCATCCAAGCTGCATTCCTGTCTCCCATGCGGACACCGCTGGAATGGCCATGGGCCTTGCCAGGCTTGGCTCGGGGACACACTTGGGTGCTTGCAAACACCTGGGCGTGGCAGAGCTCACGTCTCCGGATATCGAACCAGTGACTGACGCAGCCGAACCCAGTCGGGTATGGCTCTCCAGGACACCCGTCCCACAGACGGAGGGTCTGCAGTCCCAGACGCCGGGGACAGGATAACGGTGATCAGAGTTAATCCATTGCAACCACATGCATGGAGCAAGCTGTCCCTTCCACAGCTCTGCTCACCCAGTCACAGGGCAGGAGATGTCGCTGGGGCGTCCCTGGCTGTCCGTTCCTTCTCCACGCTGCCATGGCCGCTGACCACACCTTCACGTACAGGTGTGGGGCTCTCAGGGTGAGGCGGATCAGGCATGCCGGGCTCCTCGGGGATCCACAGTGCCCCCCAGGCTGTGACGACAACAACCCACTGGCACTCATGCTCGAGTGCACCTGTGCCCTCACTGGCCAGAAAGATAGAACGGTTTTCTGGAAGATTCGATGGCTGTGGTCAACAACAGCGACAAGTGTTTGCCTCGCACCCTGCCTCGTAAATACCAGTTTGCATTTGCTTTTTTTATGGAATCTTCCCTGGAATCCCCAAAGCTAGCACCATAATGGTTCAGAGGAGGGCCTGAGCTCAGAGCCGGTGGACAAATGTCCAGCCCCGAGCTGGGACGGAGCCCAGGGAGGACTAGACCTGAGCGGAGCCGCGGACAGAGCACTCCTCAGACTCATGTCCACCACCCATCCGCGTGGGAGCTCAGGGGAGAAAGGAGCAAAGCGTGTGTGCAGGGGCTCCCCACGGCCCTGGGGGGACGAGTCCTGATGGACGGGCAGACCCGGAGGACTGGCTAGGGCTGCGGGCTGGGGTGGGGGCTGAGGAAGGAAGGCCTTGCCCGACTGTTGTCGGCTTCCGGGTTAATTCCGTGGGAGAACTGCTCCCTTTAAGACACCCCCTGGGTGAGGCCTTCTTCAGCAGAGTTTGGGTGGTGGTTTTTTGTTTTTTTGGTTTTTTTTTTTCAGCTTCTTTCTTGTCTGAAATTGTTCTCTGTTAACAAGGGGGCCCCTTTGTTGAGTTTGAATAGTTAAATTAACATCTTTCGTCACTCTCTGGCAACGTTTCCAGAATGTTCCGTCAGCTAGGGTTTGCTCCCAAGGCGAGAATGACCCGTGGGCTCGGGTGTGTGCAGATGGTATTGTTGACGTTCTGTGGGAGAGAGAGTCAGCTGGGCAGCTGGGGCTGAAGCGCCACATCAAGGCTGCCCCGTGGGCGGCCGCAGCGGTCCTGGGGGGTCCTGCTCTCCGGCGCCGCCTCGCCCGCACCCGCCGCCCGAATGCCGAGCCGGTGACCCGCCGCGGGCCCTTCCACGCTGGCCCTGCGACACCGCCCGTGCGTGTCCATCCGGAGGCGCTCGGCTGTGAAGCCCAGCGCCCACCTCGTGGAGAGCGGCTTTGGGTGGACACTGGGCCGCCTGGGATGGAGGGGACCGAGGCGTGGATTCCCACACAGCTGCTCAGGCCCTGCCCCCGTCAGTGACACGGCTTTCCTGCGCTGTCCTCTGCACCCACGGCCACCGTCCTCGTCCGCTCCAGCCCCACGCTCCGCCGGGACACACCCAGATCCCTGTGCACGTCAAGTGTCCGGGGCTGTTTCCTGGGGGTCCTGGCTCTCATGGACACCTCTTCTCCAACGAAACCAGCACTCGCTACTAACACGTTAGCAGCTGGCCACTGATGAGTTCCCAGCAGGTGTCGGCGCTGGCTCCCCGACGCTAATGGTTCAGTACTGCTGTCGTCCCCATCTGACCGATGAGAAACAGAGGCAGGAGAGGCTGGAGCCCCTGTGTTCATGAGACCACAGCTGGTGTCTTCACTGGTAAAATGGGGACAATCAATACCCCGCCTACAGGGTTAGAAGGAATAATGGAGGAAAAGCACCTAGGTGCCCAGAAACGTGGCTATGCCTTTAGTAAGGGGCTTTGTCCTAAAGAGTGAATTAACCTTGGGCTCAAAAGATTATTTTGATTAATAATAATAATAATTTAACATTCAAAAAAGAGTTTTAAATGCACTATAAAGCTCACGACGCAACTGTATTTGTGTTAGCATTTGCAGCCGTGAGAGGCGGGGTGTGGAAGGAAATCCGCCTCAGCCTCAGTTTGAATTCTGCTTCAGTGAACCCACAGACCCTCCTTTGGTTCTGGTGGGTGCCCCCAAGGGACATGCTCGGGGCTCTGCACCCTCCCCACCCCATCAGCAGAGTGCTGGAGACCAAGCAGCTCGCTACATCCTCCTCCTTGGAGAGTGTCCCTCTCTCCTGCACCTCCCTTCCACGGCTAACCCAGGCAGTTGTCCAAGTCAGCACTAAGAGGCCCTAACTTTGCCGAAAGAGAAAATCGGTAGGTCGGCAAAGCTCGAGGACAGGTCCCACACTGCTGCAATTTCCCCAGTGGGCGCCTGGCCTCCGTCCCTCACCTGAGCAAGGAAAATGGAGGAGCCAGCCTAGGAGCCATGAGCACTTTTTCCTGCCTCTATCCAAACCCATGGTGACTGCTCTTCTTATGTTTCTGTGATTGTATTTCCTAAAGTAGTAACCATATGGTATTTTACAATGTCCCAGATGGCATGGGCCATGCCTGATGAGATTACATTTTATAGCACCTGTCAGGGAAGGGGGACCGTGAGGAGAGCAGAGCTATGGGTGGGGAGGAGGCGCAGAAACTAGGTCATCAACAGACAGGTTTCAGGAGACCACAGTTAACATCCAGGCTCCAATGCCATTAGTGGAAGACATCTGTAAGAGCACAACTGGTGGCAACCAAGGAGGCAGGTCATTCAGCAGATGGTGGGACCCAGGGCCCAGGAAAAGGGAAGATATGGTGATCCGGGCAGGCCACCAGAAGCCTTGAGCACAGAAGTGGGGGCTGCCAAGGACAGAGCAGGACCGACAAGCTGGTGGACTGTGGCATAAAGGTAGGTGCTTTGTTATAGAGCCAGGGTTTAAGTCCAGGTCTTACAGTAGGTCCAAGTTCATAAGAGACTAACAGGTTCAAGCTCCATATATTCACTTACCAACAATTCGTCCACCTACTCAGCAATTCACTTAACTCATCCAACCATTTATCCATCCACTCATCCATCCATCATCTATCCATCCGTCTGTCCATCCACTCATCCAACCATCCATCCATCCATCATCTATCCACTCATCTAACCATCCATCCATCTATCCACTCATGCATTCATCCATCCATCCACCCATCCATCCACTCATCCAACCATCTGTCCAATCCATCTATCCACTCATGCATTCATCCATCCATCCACCCATCCATCCACTCATCCAACCATCCGTCCATCCATCTATCCACTCATGCATTCACCCATCCAACCACCCATCCATCCACTCATCTATCCATCACATTCTTTTTACTCATTTGGCACAGTACTGGGAATAGAAGAAAAAGAGAAAAAAAATAAAATTTAATCTCCTCTTGGAGCTCAGAGCCCAGCAGAAGGAGAATGTTGAGTCATCTGAGTCAAGGAAATGCCCCGTCCCGCAGTGGCTCCCACCTCTAGGCTGGCCATGTGGGCTGTAAGGGAGTTGCATGTAAGTTGGAGCCTAAGTCCTGGCCATCATCTTACCATAATCACAGAGAGTAAGGCTAGGAGAGTAGGAGCCAAGCAAATCCCTATAACTGCTGTTAGCTTCTCCCTAGTAGAGTATAGGATCTATCTGATGAGTGTCTTCACCCTTGCTGTCCATCAAGAAAAGAAGCAGCAGCACTGGGAACTGAGAAACCCAGTGTCCTGGTTTTCTACTGTGACCAAAAAGAAAATTACAACAAATGGAGGGCCTGAACAAAACAGACATTAGCTCACAGCTTCTGGGACTCAGAATGAAATTTCCTGCCCCACTAAATTCACAGGGAAAAGTCCTAGGACCCTGTCCTTCATTTCTTCTCTGCGTATGTGAACTCACAGAATGGGGGTTCACTACCTAAAAAACCTCTGGATCTTCTCTCTGCCAGGCTTTTGAACCTTCTGAAGAACCACATCCCTTTTTTAAATTACAGGATGACATATTTTTGAAGAAATGTTAAGGCATGTATGCTTTTTACCTGCTTTGGTGTGACCTTGTCCCTCTTCAGCCAGAGCCTGTGTTGCCCAGGAAGGTTTAGACATTCTCCACAGAGAGAACAGAGGAAGAGGCATCGCATAGCTTTTGACTGACAAAACAGATTTCTGAAATGCTCAGGGAGAAAATAGTCTTGCAAGCCAAGCTTTGTGGGGGAAGGGAGGGTTTGGGGATTCCCAACCTTGAGAGCATGGGTGAGGTATAATCCCAGTGCCTTCCTAGTCTACAGAGAGGGACTACTGCACAGGGAGGTCCCCGCTAGAGGGTGAAGGCGGGCTCTCCTGCCAGGCGATGGGCAGAGGAGGTGGGGTGGAGAGTAAAAGAGAGGTTTGCGGGGAGGGACAAGGCCAAAGAGAGGATTTTTCTTAAAAATTTATCTATCTATCTATCTATCTATCTATCTATCTATCTATCTATCTATCTATCTGACAGAGAGAGAGAGAGAGAGAACAAGCGGGGGGAGGGACAGAGGGAGAGGGGAGCAGCAGGCTCCCCTCTGGGCAGGGAGCCCTATGCGGGGCTCGATCCCAGGACCTGAGCCGAAATCAGATGCTTAACCAACTGAGGCCCCCAGGCATCCCCCCCAAGGGAGGATTTTATCAGCCCCCGTGTGCAGATGCAGAGCCAGACGCAAGAAGGGAGAGCAGAATCAGAGCAGGCTTGTCCTTGCTTTCCATTTGGGACTTTGCAGGAGACTTTCTCCCAAAGGTACCCCCTGCACCTCCAAGGGGCAGCCACAGCCAGCCGAAGTGGCAGAAAGCAAAGGTTAGGCGTGGTGCTTGGCCAGGTGCCCCTTCGGTGGAAGCCAGGGGACCGGGGCTCTGGCTGAGGTTCCTGGGTGGAGGGGTACGGGGGGCCAGCCCAGCAAAACCCCGTGGCGACTGCACACAGACCTGAGGGACCCGCATCTCCACGGGGCCAACATGGGGAGCTCCCAGAGGGACCCGAGCCATGCTGGTGCAGCATCAGCAGCAGAGCCAAGAGCTCAGGGAGAAAGCAGGGCAAGCAGGGAGCCCCTGGGCCAGCAGCCCTCCAGCACCACGGGGCCTGGAAGCACGGGCCTGTCTCCCAGCCAGGTGCCTCGGGCACACTGAGCATGCTCCCGGAAGAGGCTGGCCAAGCCCAAGGGACAGGGTCAAACTGAGCAACAGTAATTGGTAGGCTTAATAGTGGACTTGAGTTCCCTGTTATCACTGAGCGATCATGAGATGAATCAGAAAATCTAGTCGGTTACACTGGGTTTGGGCGCACGTGCACCACACCGTGTTATTCATTTGTTTTTTTTTTTTTTACAAAGCTACCTGGGGATGAAAAGCCTGTTCCAGCAGAGGGGCAGACCAGACCGAGGAGGTGAGTCCTGAACCTGCGGAGGAGACCGGCCCCGGGAGTGCCAGGCCCGAGCTGTTCAACCTCACAGAGAGAACCTGCGGAGGAGACTGGCCCCGGGAGTGCCAGGTCCGAGCTGTTCAACCTCACAGAGAAGACAGTGTGTCCTCATGACACCTTTGAGTGTCTCTGGTGGGGGCCGGTGTGCAGCTTGGGGAGGGGCTGGGAGGAGGGGCGGTCCTCGGCCGTAATCCCAGGGCCCTGCTGACCATAGATAGGCTGTCAGAGCCGCAGGACAGGGACCTGTCCGGCCCAGCACTTTCCATCTCAACAATGACACGAACAACACACGGCGAATTCAGCGCTGAAGGATGCAAAATCAGAGGCAGGACTTGAACGTGGGTCTCCTGATTTCCTGGCATCTCCTAAGCAGGTTGCCCGGCTTGCAGCGGGATCAGGACCTTCCAAGCCTCATTGTCTCTCTCCCCCACCAGCTTGATTGCTGAGCCCGGCCTATCCAGCTTCCCTTGTCTGGATGGATGAAAGCTAGAAGGAAAACTAGTCTCAGACTCATGATTCCAGAGAATTCTCCAGCTCCTGGGGGTCCCGTCCCTCTGGTCCCTTTTATATAAGCAAACTTGTTTAGGAAGGAAAGTCTCCAGGGATGCAAGTCTGAATCAGCCTCACACGAGCAGTCGGGTTCCAGGCCACGGAGAGCCATGCCTGGCTCCTCGGACCGGCAGCTCCTGCCAGTCGAGCACGGCCATGAACCACGAGCTCATAAATGAGCCTTGTGTGCACCATTAATCACCCAGTGGGCGATTTCGGGCAGTGTGGGGATCCAACATGTCCTCAATGGGAAGCAAGTGTTTGAACTTGCCCCCAAGACCTGGAGCCCGAGCAGCCCATCAGCGGGGAGGACGGTGGTGGATTTTTCCAGCCACACTGCCAAGGTCGGTGTGGGGAGCAACCCTCACGTGGCTGCCCGCTGGCCCGAGCCCCGTTCCTGCCTGCAGGGGCACCGTGTCCTCCTGCCTGGGGCGGTGTGCCAGGAGAAGCTCTGAATCTGCTCAGCCCGGTCTGGACTTCCCCGACCGCCCACCCTCCCTCCCGAAAGGCTTCCTGCTCCTTCTGTGCAGCGTCTGGAGTAGAGCTCACTCCGCCTTCTCTTTAAGAGGATTAACACAGCACTGGGAATGTGTGTGTTTCACGTTGTTCTTCCCGGGGGCCTCGCAGGAACTCTGACAACTTCGGGAATAGGGCCTCTCCTGGGGCCACACTGTCCCCCCAGGGAGTTAGAGTCTCCTGTCCTTCACTGTCGGGACACAGAAGTGCTCTCGTACGGGGTCCAGAGCCCTCAAACTTTAAGACAGAGTGTTTCCCCCAAAAATCCTTCTCTGGGACTATAGTATTTTTAAAACTGCTGGAACAGGACTATTTGCTAATCCCTGGCCCAACAGGCTCATACTTGGGTGTCAGGCCCTAAAAATTGATAAAGAAGCACCTCTAGGAACAGAGCACAGTGTATCAGCTGGAAACTTGTGTCTAGAGAAAACATGTTTGAAGGGCTGAACCCAGAATGAGGTGGTTTCAAGCGTTCAATGAGAAGCACTTGATTTTTTGGGCGGGACTCTTCCTCCCCTTCCCTCTTCTCCCCTCTGGTGGGAGAGGATGAGGTGGAAGGCAGACGGGATTGCTTTACCGTGCAAAGCGAGCTGCCCTGATGCCCAGGC
>PITA01010159.1:60331-73602 GCA_004023965.1 Spilogale gracilis
GGGAGGGAGGGAAGGAGGGAGGGAGGGAAGGAAAGACCCTGTATTCAGGCCTCTCTCCTTGGCTGGTAGATGGCTGTCTTCTCCTATTTCTTCATGCCATCTCTCTCTGTAGGTGTCCAAATTCCCTCTTGTAAGGGACACCACTGTCATACTGGGTGAGGGTCTCATGACCTCATCTAAACTCCGTTACCTCTGTAAAGACCTTATCTCCATGGTGCCACAAATGGCAGGATTTCCTTCACTTTATGGCTTAACCACTTGCCATTGTATGTGCACAACACATCTGCTTTATCCATTCATCCACTGACAGCCACCTGCGTTGTTCCCATATCTGGGATTCTGTGAATAATGCCGCAGTACACACGGGAAGGGGCCATTGTGGGCACTCTGCAAAGTGACATACGTCAGACGAAGAAGGACAAATATTGTATGGAATTCCTTACATGTGCAGAATCTAAGAGGGCTGAACTCGTGGAAATAGAGGGTAAAACGATGAGGACAAGGGGTGGGGGGTGGGAGAAACGGGTCCAAGGGCACAAAGTCGCACTTAGACGGTGACTACATCCTGGGGATTGGAGGTACAGCTGTGGTTATAGCATAGAAGCTTCCAGGTGGCGAAGACAGTACACTGAGATGTTCTCGGCACAGAAACAAATGATAATGATTTCATATGACGCAGGTGTTAGCGCCATGGTGGGAATCATTGCAATACACAAATGTTTTAAATTCGCACGGTACAGATCTTAAATTACACGATGTGATATGTCAGTTTATCTCAATAAAGTTAAAAAAAAAAGAACCTCTCTCCAAAGACAGTCACATTCTGAGGTCAGGGCTCCAACATACGAATCTGGGGAGGAACACGCCTCAGCTCACGACAGTTTTCTTCGTGGATGTGGCCAGTCCCCGGGACACATGTCGTGCCAACCACGACTGAGAATCTGCCAGAGGAAACAAGGAGCCTGGAATTCTAACCTCTCTGGGGAGACTAGGACTTAACTGGGAAGGATCCAGGTGGAGTCTCTGCTGTAAGGATATCATAGGCTAAGCAGTCTCCTTTGTGTTTATTTCACACATTTCCACTTAATCACATTTTTCCTTTCTTTGTAAAAAGTCATCATCCACTTCCTTTCAGAGTTAGATGCCTGTCACCCAAGTCAGTGTCTCTTTCAACACTTTCCTCCCCCTTGGAGATGCCCAAGATCCCTCCAGTCTGTGGGATTCTTCCTTCCCTTAAGCCCACTATCTTCTCCCAACATCCTTCCATGGCGGGGACGTGGAGTCCTTTCCCGAGGACACTCATTCCTCGTGACCACCTCTTACGGGCCCCACCTCCTCAGACCTTCACCTTGGAGGTTGGGTTTCAATGTGTGAATTTTGGAGGGCACAAATATTCAGTCTAGAGCAGATGTCAGCTTTCTTTTGTGAAAGAAGTAGTGCGACCCATATGTAAAGAGTCTAATTTTCACGTGAGGGGCGGGGCAGGGGGAAAGTAGTCCTATTACTTCAAGACTTGGCCTTCGTCCTTTGTGACATCGTCAGCTGCTTATATGTTTTTTCCTCGAGTCCAAGGAGACTGTTTGTGGTAAACAAATTGTTGGTGCTTAGGAAATATTTATGACTGTTCTTATTTTCTCAGAGTTCACTGGGCACACTCTATTTTTGCCACTCGAGGGCTAAACATATCAGCAGACCGGATGGACCTCTCCATCTTCCGACTTCCTTCCCCGGCATCTGCCGAGGTCGTTGCTGGAGGAGGGTGGGAGGTACCCAGCAGGGATCCGGTGTCCCTGAGGACCCTGAAGGTCACGCAGGCACACACGGTTATCAAGCAACACCTGAGCTCTTGTGTCTGCAAACAGTGCTTCTGAGTTCTGGTCATTTTCCGTGACGTGTTACCAAATCATGATAAATCATACTTATTAAATGGTCATTTAATCTCCTCTGGCTTGGTGAGGGGTATGGTTCTGAACGCTAATACGGGTCCCCCTCAACCCCGGACACGGTGCCTGGGGGACTGCTCCCCTTCCTTCTACCAGGCTGTTTCACAAAGGGGCGCCGGCTATCGACAGGATAACAGATCCAGCATTAAGTGGTGGTTCTATCCCACAAGTTTTGATCTCTGCAGCCAGATCCTCTGGGCCTTCCTCTGGGATGTATTTTAGTCCTTTCTACATCTTTCCATCTTGCTGCTGCTCATCAAAGCCGTCATCACCTCTGCTCTCAAAAGACTGCACAGGCTTGCCCTCCCAGAGCTCCTTCTGCAGCCTGGACCAGTGTGGACAGGGTCCGCGGTGTGGACAGGGTCCGCGGTGTGGGCGGTGGGGGCGGTGCGGGTGGTGGGGGCGGTGCGGGTGGTGGGAGCGGTGTGGACGGGGTCCGCGGTGCGGGCGGTGTGGGCGGTGTGGGCAGGGTCCGCAGTGTGGACAGGGTCCGCGGTGCGGGTGGTGGGGGCGGTGTGGGCAGGGTCCGCAGTGTGGACGGGGTCCGCGGTGCGGGCGGTGTGGACGGGTCCCGCAGTGTAGATGTTAACGGCCTGCCCCCTCCAGCACTGCCCTCACACCTGACATGCAAGTCTGTCCTCAAGGGGGCCCCAATCCCTGCTCCAGTCTCACACTGGGCCACAGCCTCCCCTTCCTGGGGCCAGGACAGAGCCATGCCCCCCTCACCGCCAGGCTGGGCTCTCCTTGCTTGGTCCCAGGCCTTCTGCAGTGCTCACCCTTTTGCCTGGAATTCACCCCGTCCCCTCTCCCTCTTCACACTCAGTCTGTATGGCCAGCTTATTCCCATTCATCAGGTCTCTGATGGGCATTTCCCCCACAGATGGTCGCGGAAACCCCCCCACCCCACTAATTACTCTCCCTCCTACCCCCTAACAAATGCACACCTGAAAGGGTCTACTACTGACTTGCTAACTGCCTGTCTTAGCGCCTCTAGACTGTGAGCTCCTAACACTACTCCTGTTTAATAGACATTTTCAGGACAAATAAAGGGCCTTTATTTTGATATTTATGGCAAGCGTAGAGAGAAGTTGCACAAGCACACGCAAATTCTAACTTACGCCTCTGTGGGTTAAGCAAAATACCCTCCCTGTCCAGTCTCTCTTCTCTTCTTACCTTCACCTCTCCCCTTCCCTTCAAAGAGAAGGATTTTAAGAGCATTGAAGGTAACCCACTGCAACCTCACATCTTTATGGCAGCTCAGGGACCATCCTTTTCTCTCAGGAGTGTTTTGTGTGCTGTGACAGACGGAATGTTCCTGCCCCTCCCAGTTCTAGAGTGTTCTGCTCTTGGAGAAGTTCACTCTCAGGCTCACTGCTAAGTCTCTGTAATAATAATAATAAATACAAATTATTTATCCCACAGCATGCAGCTCTTTTAAATAGAGCTGCTTCAAGCTCTTTGAGAAATGCCGACATTGAACTATGGCTTCTGGTTGGAGTTCAGGTTACAATGCCTGGGGAGCTTGCACTGACTTTTACCCCCTTTTCGGCTTTGGGGGAGGCTTTGTAGGTAAACATGAGCCAGACAAAAACTTCTCACGGTTTCTCAGTCTCGTCTCTCCAGTCTTTCCACTTGGCTCTGATCAGTGGGCCTGGAGGCTCTCAACCAAAGATAATATGGCCGCCTCACACAAGCTCCTATAGAGTGCCAGAGGCAAGGTGATATTTTCTGTTTGTTGATGAACTCAGTATAGGAAAATAATGGATGTTATCACTTGTCGTGGGTTATAGTAAGCACAGGGAACCAGCCTCCTCTCAGGCTGGTGGTTCATTCAGTCTTTCCAGAGCTATTCCCTGCACCGAAAGACCTGCGCGCTGTTGGTGGGACTCACCTGTGTTGGCCCAGTGCACACACATGAGTGAAGAGCCATGCTGTTTAGGTGCTTAGTTAATCTTAAAAAACCCTCTCACTCTGAGTGCGACAGACTGAGAAAAGTCCACCAATTTCCGTCCACTTTTTCTTTGGCTGTGGACTCCCAACTTTTAGTCAGAAACGTGACCATCTTGAATAAAGACCGCGCTTCCCAGTCCCTCAGGGCGCTCAGGGCGCAATGTCGCCAGAGCCCAGGCGATCAGAGCAGGCTCGTGAGTGGGGCCTCCAGGAAGTGTCTTTAAAGCAGATGTGGTGTATATGTACAAGGGAATGCTATGCGGCCGGTAAAAAGAATGCAATCTTGCCATTTGCAAGTGGCTGGAACTAGAGGGTATTATGCTACGCAAAAGAAGCCAGGAAGAGAAAGACAAATACTGTACGATTTCACTTATATGTGGGATTTAGGAAATAAAACAGGTGAACACAGAGGAAGGGAAGGAAAAATAAAATAGGAGGAAAACTGAAGGGAAGGCAAACAATAAGAGACTCTTCACTCTAGGGAACAAACTGAGGGTTGCTGGAGGGGAGGTCTGGGGGCCCAAATTCTAAAGTCAGTATGCGTTGAAGCGAAAATGTTGGCAGGTGACATTTTCTCCAGAGGCTTGGGGGAAGAATCCATCCCTTACAACTTCCAGCTTTTGCTGGCTGCCAGATCCCTTGGTCAGGGATGGCATTCCTGGGATCTCTGCACCCATTCCCATCACCCCTTCCTCTTTTGTGTATGGAACCTCCCTCTGCCATCACTTCCTAAGGACCCCTGTGACTACACTGTCCAGGAGAACCTCAGATCCTTCACTGAATCATCTCTACCAAGATTCTATCTCCGTATAAGGTAACATTTATAGGTTCCAGGGATTATGGCATGAGTACATTTTGGGGGGAAGTTTTTAGCATACCACACAGCTATTATTGAATTTAAAAGGATTGAAATTACATAAAGATTATGGAACTATACTGTAAACATGTGTGTGCAAACAAACATAATGACCAGTCAAAACTGGCTCAAGAAGGAAGAGATAACTTAGAGTTGACCTATATCAAATAAGGAAATTCAGTTAGCAAAGTGATATTTAAGCTTGTAAGAATACAAAGTTGGTTTAGCATCTGAGAAATCAATTACTGTAAACCACCGCATTAAGAGATAAAGGGTAAACACCATATGATCATTTCAGTAGACACAAAACACTTAAAAAATCAAAAATTCATTCATGATAAAAATTCTCAACTAGGTAGGAATCGAAGGGGATTCCCAGTACCTCAGAAAAGGTGTCTATAAAAATCCTACTGTTAACACAAGACAGTTAGGAAAGATCACATTGTGAATGAGTTCAACACCTATCCATGGTAATAAGGTGAGAAAAATATTAACAGTACACATATTGGGTGAAAAGAAGCAAAACTATCTTTATTGGCAGAAAACATTACAGTGTCTATGGGAAGTCCTAAGAAATGTTACTGGGTCTAGAACAAATGAGTTAAGTTTACTAAGGTTTCAGGATATAAGATCAATATAAAAAATCAGTTGCATTTCTCTGTATTGGCCATGAACAATTCAAAAGTAAAACGAAGGAATTGAGTCTAGCCACAATAGCACTGGCCAGAATAACACACTCAGGAATAAATTTAACAAAGGAAGTGAAGACAAGCACACTGGAAACTACAGAAATTTTCTGCGAGAAAATTAAAGTCCTAAATAAGTGGCGAGATATATCAGTTTCAGGGATTGAAAGACTCATGTAAGAACTCTGTTCTCAAATTGAGCTATTGATTCAATGAAATCTCTACCAAAATACCAGCAGGCTTATTTTTTTACAGAGAATTTCATATTCTGATTCTGAAATTTATATGAAAATGCAAAGAATCTTGAATAGACAAAACAATATGTAAAAAGATCAAACTTGGAGGACTTATATTACTTGATTTCAAAACTTACTTAAAGCTACAGTGATCAAGATTGTGTGGTATTGGCATAACAGTAGATGTATTAAAATCAATGGAACAAGACAGTGTCCAGAAAGAGATGGCCTAATATGTGGTCTATTGACTTTCAACACAAATGACATGGGAATTTAGTGAGGGAAAGGATGGTATTTTTTTTTTAAGATTTTGTTTATTGGAGAGAGAGGGAGAGAGAGAGACAGAGAACACAAGCAGGGGGAGTGGCAGAGGCAGAGGGAGAAGCAGACTCCGTGCTGAGCAGGGAGCCTGATGTGGGATCCCAGGACTTCAAGATCATGATTTGAGCTGAAGGCAGACACTTAACCAACTGAGCCACCCAGCCTCCCCAGAATCTACAAATGGTGCTAAAATAATGAAATGTTCATATGCAAAAGATTTAAGTTAGACCCTTACCTCACACCACACACACACACAATTTAACTGAATGTAAAGAGCTAAATCTTTAACATTTATACAGAAAAGCATACAAGGAAATCTTTGCAATCATTTATTAGATATGACATCAATAGCAGAATCCGAAATAGGAAAAAAAGTCATCGGAATTCATCAAAATTTAACAAGTTTGCTTTTATAGAGACCCTATGAAGAAAATGAAAAGACAAGCCATGGGTAGGAAGAAAATAGTAGTGAGTCATGCATTGATATAAGACTTACATTCAGAATTCACAAAAGAACGCTTGCAACTAGAAAGAAGAAGAAAAGCAACCCAATAAAAGTTTGGGCCCAAGATTTGAATAGATGCTTCACCAAAGAAAACATGCTAGTAAGCACATGGAAAATGCTTCACTTCACTAAGCATCCCAGAAGCGCATGTGAGATGCCCCTACCTTTCTGCCAGGGGAGTTATGATTGAAGAACCGGAGAGCCCGGAACCCCGTCCAGCGATGGTGGGAATGTGACACGAGGCAGTCGTTTTGCAAACTATTTTGTCAGTTTCTTTAAAAAGTTAAACAGACTCCCCAGTGCCCTCAACCATTGCACCCCTGGATACTGACACGAGAGAAGCGAAAGCATATGTCTACACAAGGACTTGTCCCAGAATTTCAGAGCAGCGTTATTCAGAGTCCCAAACTGGAAAACTCCAAAGGCCTACTAACAACTGGTCAGTGGGTAATGTGGGTTTCAGTGGAATAGTATCCAGTGAGAAGAATGCACAAAATACTGAAATGTACGACAATATGGGCGAACCTCATAAACATTTGCTAAAATGAAAAAAAGCCAGATACAAGAGACTATATTATGGGATCCCATTTATATAAAATTTCTAGAAAAGGCAAAACATTGAGGTATAAAGGAGATCAGTGGTTACTCAAGACTGCAGTTTGAAGCAACAACAGCTTGCCAAAGAGCAATAAGGAAAATTTTTGGAGTAATGGAACTTTTCAAAAAATGGATTATGGTGATGGTTGTACACCTGAATAAATACACTACAAACCATCCAATTTACAGAAGTGTTTTATGGAATGTAAATTATGCTTCAACAAAGTTGTTAAAAAACATAAATTGAAAAGGGGGCACCTGGGTGCCTCAGTTGGTTAAACTTCTGGCTTCCGCTCAGATCATGATCCCAGGTTCCTAGGATGGAGTCCTGTGCTGGGCTCCCTGCTCAGTGGGGAGTCTGCTTCTCCCTATGCCCTTCTCCTCTGCTCCTCTGCTCTCTCTCTCTCTCAATAAATAAATAAATATAAATTGAAAAATCCTACGGCTAATTGTGTCAGTGTGGTGCGTACGTGTACCACTTGCTTTGACATAGCCCTCACCACGATGGACTGACCATGTGTGTATTTGTTCATCTAGGTCAGAAGATTTGTAGACTCCTTGCCTTCCTTGTGCATCTCCACCCTGATGATTCTAGATTTCCTTCTTCATTTGGACCTCCCACCATTCTTTACTACCTAAGTAGCTCTACTCCTTTTTCTTTTTCTTTTTCTTTTTTTTTTTTTTTATAAAAGATTTTATTTATTTATTTGTCGGAGAGAGAGAGCACAGAAGTAGGGAGAGCAGCAGATGGAGGAGGAGGAGACTCCCCTCTGAGCAGGGAGTCCAATGCAAGACTTGATCCCAGGACCCTGGAATCATGACCTGAGCCAAAGGCAGATGCTTAACCAACCGAGGCACCCAGGATCCCTGCTCTACTGCCTTTAATTACAGATAATTAATTATATCAGGTTTACTGGGGTTAAACATACATATAGTAATATTAATCACCTTCAAGTGTACTATTTAATGATTTTTGACAATCATACACAACAGTGTGACATGGCCACAATGATGATGTAGCACATTACCAACACAATCCTCTACTACCACTCTCCTCTCCCATCTTCTGAGCCCCTAACCCAACGTCTGATCTGCTTTCTATTGTCGCGGTTTTGCTCCGGAATTCCATGTAAATAAATTCAGGTAACATGTGCTGTCTTGAGTTTGATGTCTTTCACACCAAGTAACTATTCTGAGATTCATTCACGCTGTTGTGTGGCCATTCTCTTCCAGGGCATGGATGTGCCACAAGGTGTTTGCCCTTCGTTGGTTGATGGCCACTTGGGTTGTGTCTAGTTTGGGGCTATGATAAATAGATATGAACATTTGCGCTTAGGTCTTTATCTAAACGCATGTCTTCATTCATCTGAGGAAGATCCCCAGGAATACAATTACTAAGTCATGTATATGGACGGTTAACTTTATAAGGAACTGCCAAACTATTTTCCAAAGTTCTTGTACCATCCTGTGTTGCCACCAGCAATGTATGAGAGTGGCTTGTACTCAATTCCTATCTTCTCTGATGCTCCGTATTGCCAATCTTTTGAATGTTTAGCCATTTCAGTAGTTGTGCCATGCCATCTCATATTTTTAATTTATTTTTCCTAATAATATTGATATTGACTATCTTTCACTTTTTTTTTAAATTTGCTATTGGCCTATCTTTTTTGATGACATGTCTCTTGTGAAAACACCTAGGAATACAATTTGTGGGTCATATACGTGTATGCTTAACTGTAACATTTGCTCACTTTTTGTTTGTGTTCCTATTTAGAATTGAAATGCTCTTTATATATTTTGTGTGCAAGTCCTTTGTCAGAGTTATGTGTTGTGAGTATTTTCTCCCAGGCTGTGGCTTGTTTTCGTTTACTTAACACTGTCTTTTGAAAAGCAATTGTTTTTAATTTTGGAATCTAATTTTTAAATTTTTTAATTTTATGGGTCATTCCTTTGCTACCCTATTTGCTTTTAAAGATTTTATTTATTTATTTGCCAGAGAGAGAGAGACAGAGAGCACAAGCAGGGGGAGGGGCCGGCAGAGGGAGAAGCAGGCACGTCCCCAGGAACAGACAGTCTAATGCGGGGTTTGATCCCAGGACCCTGAGGTCATGACCGAGCCGAAGGCAGACTGAGTCACACAGGTTTCTTACTATCCTATTTTTAAAGGTAATTTCAATCCAAAAATCATGAAGATTTTCTACTAGTTTTGTAATTTTAACTATTAAATTTAGATCTGTGATCCATTTTCAGTTAATTTTTATATTTGACATAAGCATTGAGGTTCATTTATTTGTTGTGAATACCCACTAGTTTTAACAGCATTTTCTGGGAAAGTTATTATTTTCCAATTAAATTGCCTTCATAATGTTGAAGAAATAACCACACGCACACAGAACCCATGGGTCTATTTCTGGAGTCTCTGCTCTATCCCACACATCTCTGTGTCTATCCTTTATGTCAGTCAGTGCCCCCACTGTCTGGATTACTTCAGTAAGTCTTAAAATCAAGCAGTGGAAGTCACCCAATTCCTTCTTTTTCAAAATTGTTTTGGCTTTCTAGACCTTTCCATTTCTCCACAAACTTCAAGATTGGTGTAGCCATTTCTACAAAAGAGCTTTCTGGGATTTTGATAAGGAAACGGACTCACTTCCAATCATCTATTTAGATTTTAAAAACCTTTCTCAGCAATTTTTTGTAGCTTTCAGTGTACAGATTTTGCACTGATCTTTGTTATATCCATTTTTATTTCCTATTTTGATGTCATTGTAAATATAATCATTATTTGGTATAATTTCCAATCATTTGTTGGTAATAAAATGAAAAAAGTTGGTTCTTAAAATTAATTTCTTTGTTTCGGATAATTGCAGATACACATGCAATTGTAAAAAAATTAAACAGAGATGCTTTCTACCCTTCGTCGGGTTTCCTCTGTGGTGATATCTGTGTGTGTTTAGATGGATGGCACTTTACCACACCTGCAGGTTTCTGTGACCGTCACCACACTGAAAACGCAGAACTACTTTACCACCACAAGGACTCCTCGTGCTGGTCTCTTATGACCACAACTACCTACCCCCACTCCTCCACCATCCGTCACCCCCAACCACCACAAATCTGTTCTCCATCTCCATAACCTGATTTCAAGAATATTATTTAAATGAAATCATATGGTATCTAACCTTTGGAGATTGGTTTTTCTTTTTCTGAATAGTATTTGTGTGTGTTTATGTGTATGTGTATGTGTGTGTGTGTGCGTGTTCTTCTTCTTCTTCTTTTTTTTTTTTTTAAGATTTTATTTATTTGACAGAGAGAAACACAGCTAGAGAGGGAACACCAGCAGGGGGAGTGAGAGAGGGAGAAGCAGGCTTCCGGCCGAGCAGGGAGCCCGATGTGGGACTCGATCCCGGGTCTCGGGTCTCCGGGATCATGACCTGAGCCGAAGGCAGTTGCTTAACCAACTGAGCCCCCCAGGCGCCCCTGTGTGTGTGTTCTTGATCCTTTATTCCATCAAAGACATTTAGGTCGTGTTCCTATCTCGGCTCCTGTAAATAATGCTGCTCGAGACATAGGGGTACAGATATGTCTTTGACATAGTCATTTCCTTTCCTTCAGAGATAGTCTCAGAAATGGAACGTTTGTATCATATGGTAGTTCTAGTTTTACTTTTTCGAGGAATCTCCATACTGTTTGCCATAGTGGCTGTGCCAATTTACATTCCCACCAACAGTGCACAAGATTTCTTTTTTAAATTTTTTTATTTAAATTTGATTTAGTCAACATATAGTGTATTGCTAGTTTCAGAGGCAGAGCTCAGTGATTCGTCACTTGCATACAACACACAGTGCTCTTTCCATCATGTGCCCCCCTTAATACCCACCCCCCAGGTACTCCATTCGCCCCCACTTTCCCCCCACAAACCCTCAGTTTATTTCCTAGAGTTAAGAGTCTCTTATGGTTTGCCTCCCTCTCTGATTTCATCTTTTTAAAATTTTCCTTCCCTTCCCCTATGTTCATCTGTTTTGTTTCTTAAATTCCACATATGAATGAAATCATATGCTATTTGTCTTTCTCTGACTGCCTTATTTCACTTAGCATAATACCCTCCAGTTCCATCCATGTTATTGCAAAATAGCAACATTTCATTCTCCTTGATGGCTGAGTAATATTCCATTGTATATATATACACCCACATCTTCTTTATCCATTCATCTGTCCATGGACCTCTGGGCTCTTCCTGTATTTTTGGCTTTGCGGACATAGATGGTATAGACATTGATGTGCAGGTACTCCTTTAAGTCACTGTATTTGTATTCTTTTGGCAAATCCCTAGAAGTGCAGTCGCTAGGCTGGAGGGTGGTTCTATCTTCAACTTTGTGCAGAAAGCATCTTGCAGAGTGGCTTCACAGTTTGGTTTTTTAAACTTAGCATAATTCCCTGGAGATTCATCCAAGCTGTGGATATCAATAGTTCATTCCTTTTTTTTCTGAATATTATTTTGTGGTTTGGAGAGACCAAAGTTGTTTAACCATGCACCCACTGAAAGACATATGGGTTTACAGTTTTTAGCTGAAGTGAATAAAGATGCTATAAATATTCATGTAAACATTTTTGTGCATGATCCTAAGTTACCATTTCTCTAGGAGAAATGCAAAGAAGTGCAATTAATGGTTATATGGTAATTGCATGTTTACTGTTCTAAGAAACTGCTACACATTTTTCCAGAATGGCTGTACTATGCTTTACAATGATGTTGCGTATTTTCCCATGTGCTTCTTTACCAATTATATTTCCTTTTTAAGGGAAATGTCTTGGTTTTTTTTTTTAAAGATTTTATTTATTTCACACACAGAGAGAGATCACAAGTAGGCAGAGAGAGAGGAGGAAGCAGGCTTCCCGCCAAGCAGAGAGCCCGATGCGGGCCTCGATCCCAGGACCCTGAGATCATGACCTGAGCCGAAGGCAGAGGCTTAACCCACTGAGCCACCCAGGCAACCAAGGGAAATGTCTGTTTACCTATTTTATTAATTCCTAATTGGATTTATGACTGTTGAGTTTTGAGAGTTCTTCCTAGATTCTAGGTACCAGTACTCTCTTGGTTATGTAGTTTGCAAATATTTTTTTCCAGGCTGTAGCTTGTCTTTTCCTGCTCTCGTTCAGGACGTTTACAGAGGAAAAGTTTCAAATTTTGATGAGGTCAAACTTTTCTTTTCTTTTACAGACCATGCTTGTGGATTCAAGCATAAGACCTATTTGTCTAGCCCCAGCCCCTAAAGATTTCCTCTTCTTTTTCTTCTAGAAGTTTTGCAGTTTTACATTTTGCTCAGTGATCCGTTTTGAGTTCATTTTTGTGTAACGTGTGAGATATAGACTGAGGCTCAGCTTTTGCCTATGGATGTCCATTTACTCCAGCCCCATTGGCTGAAAAAGCTGTATTTCCTCCATTAAATTGCTTTTGCTTTTTTGTCAAAAACTAATTGAGCAGATTTCTGGAACTCTATTTCTGGTTCTCTTTACTGTTCCATTGATCTCTATACTTACTGTTTTAGCAATACCACACTATCCTGATTACTATTGCTAGATAGTAAGTCTTTTTAAAAGTACAAATAATAATTTATTTTATTTTTTCAGTGTTCCAAGATTCATTGTTTATGCCCCACACCCAGTGCTCCATGCAATATGTGCCCTCCTTAATACCCATCACCAGGCTCACCCACCCCCCCACTCCCTACCATCCAAAACCCTCAGTTTCTTTCTCAGAATCCAAAGTCTCTCATGCTTCGTCTCCCTCCCTGATCTACCCCAGTTCACATTTCCTTTCCTTCTCCTAATGTCCTCCATGTTACTCCTTATGCTCCACAAGTAAGTGAAACCAGGTGATACTTGACTTTCTCTACTTGGCTTATTTCACTCAGCATAATCTCTTCCAATCCAGTCCATGTTGCTACAAAAGTTGGATATTCATCCTTTCTGATGGAGGTATAGTATTCCATTGTATATATGGACCACATCTTCTTTATCCATTCATCTGTTGAAGGGCACCTTGGCTCTTTCCACAGTTTGGCGATTGTGGCCATTGCTGCGATGAACATTGGGGTACATATGGCCCTTCTTTTCACTACATCTGTATCTTTGGGGTAAATGCCCAGTAGTGCAATTGCAGGGTCATAGGGTAGCTCT
>PITA01010160.1:0-73420 GCA_004023965.1 Spilogale gracilis
GAGTGTTTTTATTGCCAGAAACATCTAACTTTTTTAAAAGCTTAAAGTAATTTTTTATCATTATTTCTGCAAAATGTTTTTATTAAAGGAAACACCATATGGTAACAGCAAGAAGAGTTAGTTACAAGTCACGAAGCTAGTCACAGATTTCTTTCCAACAGTTAAATTCGAAATGCTTATCACAGACCCTACATTTAGAAAAAAAAAATTGCAAGTTTCAAGACTCCTCAAAGTATGAAAGTTTCATCAAAGGGTTGTGCATTTATTTCATTTTGTTGTCACTCGTGTTGTTTTTATTCTGTAGGATACAAAGCCAAATCTGGTAAAACCTAGGAGTTGTGTTCAAACTGTTTAACCACCCGTGTCTAGCCTGAGCCCTGGCAGGGCAGACATGCCCCCAGCCACATGTGCAGAGTCTCAGGACATCAGCCCTTGGGAAACCTTGGGGCGGGGGGACACTGTGTGTGTGTGTGTGTGTGTGTGTGTGTGTGATGTTGGAGTCTATACTCCCTCATGTAGACTCTGTTTGGTGATCATTTACGTTCTAGCCACCATTGAATTGGCAAAATTCTGACAGTGAGTTGGAGCATGTGGGTTCCGTCTGTCTGCAGTGGTTTACTTGGGTTTCTAAAACATGCCAGTGTCTCAGTTTTAGAGACAATGAAAAGTGGCCTTCCTGGACCCCACCCAAAAATAGCAACGGTAACAAAACAAGAATATTATCCTCTAGCTTGGTAGTTTCCAACTTTTGAAAAAGAGGACACTGGCCTGTTATTTGAATGATAATTGTGCGATAAGCCCCTGCGAAGCAAAGCGGTATGGTGGCCGTGTGTGCACGCGAGCACACAGCCCTGTGTCAGTGCACGGTGTGTGGATCCGTACGGCCACCGCTGCTGTCTGACTCAGGATGATTCCATTGTGAAAAGACCTCCCTTCCATTGTCCTCCTGCCTCTTCCCCCACCTCTAGCCACCACTGATCTGTTTTCCGTCTTTATAATGTTGTCATTGGAAGAATATTATATAAACATTTTATATAACTATTATATATATATATTATATAACTATTATATAAATCACGGAGTGTGTGACCTTCTGAGATGGGTTGTCTCACTCAGCTTATGCCCTTGAGATCCATACAGGTTGTTGCATGTATCAAGAAGACAGGACTCCTCACTTCTAACTCAGCCATTTCCAACTTTGTTCACGTCCAGACTGTGGCCTGTTGTCTGGCCCATCCTTCCCTGGAGGCAGTAATTAAAACCAATGCAGTGGGTTGTTTTTTACATTTAGAGCAAATTAAAAATGGCTTAGGAGGAGGAACTGTGGCCTCGCTCGGGCCCTCAGGGTCCCTGAGAGGCTGTGAGGAGGAGGTGGATTGACTCGGTGTGAAACGCGGACACGTGTTTCCCAGGCTAATATGGACCAATTTGCTCCTCATGACGCAACTATGGAATATTGGTGAAAAACAATCCCCCTTCTAGCCCTCCTTCTATAATCCTTGCCCAGGAGGGGTCCCCATGCTGCCACATGTTCACATGGCATTTTAGAGCCAAGGAACGAGGGGAGCTTGATCTGAACCCAGATCTCCCAGTCCTTGAAGCCTCTGGAGTGGATCCTAGCCACTCCTCTAAATGCATCACTTACGGTGTTGTATTCAATCCTTTCAACAGCTCTACAAGCTAGATGCTGTTTCCCCATTTCCCAGATGAAGCCACTGAGGCCTAGAAAATTAAAAACACAGGACTGGAACCTGGGTTTAAAGGACCAAGACTCTTTGCTTTGAACCAGCCAATTGTGGTAGTCTAGAGTGGAACGCAGGCCAGAGAGCCCACGTACACCGGCATCTTCAGCTGCGGACTGGGAGAAAACAGGTACCTATTGGCCCAGAAGCCTTGACATCTGTCCTTCAGCCCCTCTTCATCCGAGGTAATAAGATATGCTTGTGAACATGTGAATCGTTCTTTATGGAAACTAAGGACTGAGGATCACTGGCGTGGGGGCCTCACTTGGGAGTTTTAAGATAGCTAGGACCTTTGAGGCCCCTTTAGTTCTTCCCAGTAAAGTCAGTCAGGGGTGGAGATTTCTTCAGTCTGTAGAGGCAGAAGCTTGTGCCGGGCTTTTAAATTTCGAATCAAAACTAAGTACCAAGTGAGTTGGTGTATACCTTTAAAAATCAGTGGCTAACAGTATGAAGCAAAGCATTAAGAAAAAAAATTTTTAATCTCTCTCCTCTATTGTTGGTCACTTATGTTTTTGGTGAAGCAAAAATCCTTTGGCTTGGTTTAAGCAATGACATTAAGAATATTCGCGGACCCCCACCCCCACCCCGTATTGGCCTCATACTTGTAGATGCTGTTTCCTTGTATCTTAACACACCTGCTGCAAGAAGAGCTGCATAATCAGGCCTCACCTGGGCAGAGAGAAACCTTCATGAAGCTTGCCCTTTATCCCCACTAGACACACAGACCTGTGATGTCAGACACGAGAGCAGGGGGAGCACCTGGCTGGTCTCTCTCCTGTGGGGAGTAGCCTTCCTGAAGACCAGCGCTCCAGGACGTGTTGCCTGAGCCACCGCTGAGTTGACACCACCCCAGCGGATGTCACCAGTGCCCTCACTCACTCCTACCTGTGACCCTCCTCCTCCAACCGTCAGCTCGCAACCACTGTGGCTATACATGGACAGACAGACAACCCGCCCCACAGAATGGCTTCTGGCCTGGCCCCAACTGAGGGACTTCTCTTTAGTGATGGGTGCCTCCACGTTCAACGGACTCCTGGAAAGTTTCCTAGGTTTCGGTGTAGGTAGGTTTGGTCTGCAGAGAGACAGGCTTGACTCTTCCTGTTCTAAACTAAGACTAATGAGTATCTCGGAGCCAGCTTTTTCCCCCGAAGTCTACTTGAAATTCCAGGTTTGCTTGCTCCCAAATCTTCATTTATTATTTGTGAGCATGATGTTCCCAGTGCAGGGGGCCACCTGGGGAATTTGCTGGTGCCTCACTCTTCACAGATCCAATTTAGGGTACAAGTTTTCACCCTCCCACAATATTGCATTTCATCGTCATTCCGTCTCTTATTTTGGCCCTTCTTCCTGCATTGCTTCTCTTCCCAGATTTCTTACCCCTTTGATTCTAAACATAGTTTCCTCAAAAGAACCAAGTTAGTTAGTCTAAGGGATAAGGATGGAGAGAAGGAGGACAATTCTCAAGAACTCTAGTAGATTATTTTTTATTAAGCACATTTTATATTCTCCTGTTATCTATATAAGCTTCTAAGCATTAACTTCAAGGGGAACTTTGCTATGGAAAGCCTTTAGAAGAGTTGGAAACTCTTTTGTTTGTGCAAAGTTTCCTCTTTTAAATCTGGTAGAATTTTTCTTTTGTTGTTTTGTTTGGCGGCTTATTTGGTTGGTCACTTGCTTTTTCTTACCCTCCCTTGGCCCTCACCACCACCTCCCCTTCTATACTGGCTCGTGCTTCGTGAGTGTCTGCAAAGAAAAGGATCTGTTTGCACGTATTAAAAATAAGGAAAAGGAATCTGGTAATAATATTCTTAACAGGTAAACTTCCTATCCTATAGGGGTTTCTTTAAATAGAAAGAAAAGAAGTCAAACATAGTCTTTGGAGGCACTGGCTGTAGTGGAAAACAGCAGAAGTCTATAGCCCTGCTGAGAAGTGGGGTCCCAGTACTCCTGAGAGAAAGCATGCTTTTGCCTGATGGCCGATGAGTTGTGGATAGGTGCATAAGTGCTCGTGGGGGGCTGGGACTCGGGGTATATACAAGGGTTAGGGAGCAAGAGCAGGGTATATATCCAAAAGGTCAGTAATATTATCAGTGCCCTGCCTTGTAGGTTCTGTCGAGTTATATGAGCTTCGGGGATTCTATAATCCAGCCCTCTTAAGAACCTTGAGCAAAGTCCTTTAGGGATTCTAATATCTTGTTAAGTGGTACCTTGCATCCCCTTTTGAAACTTCTGTTTTTCCCATCTCTAAAATTCCCTTGATGAGACAGGCTTAAATCAGTGACTTTCACCCCTCATACTGATCTGTCATGCTGGCAACCACAGAGCCTGTCCCCCCGACCCTAAGACTGAAATCCACAGCGACAGGCAGCTGGGCGACCGATGAGGCCAAGATCATACATTACCTTTCTTACTGTGGCTGCGAGGCTACAGTGTCCATATTGACGTACAGATGCACTTCATCAATGCCCCTCATTTTGTTGTCTTTTTGCAACTGTGCAAGCCAGCTTGGATATCAGAAGGTGGAAGCCTTGCTCCCTAATAACCTGATGAAAGTTTCATGGGAGCACTTCATCGGTAACAAGCCTGGCTTAGAACAAAACTTTGTTTTTTCACACTATTGTTGAAGGCTCTCGCATGCGCTGAAATTGTTTTACCATGAGGGTGGCTTCATAAGGGAGATTACTGTGGGTAGATACCGTGCTCTGCAGGAATTGGAAGAGAGGACAGATGGGGGCTTGGAAAGCATACTCACAGAAAAATGCTGAGCTTAATGTTAGCTGTTTCATTCTCCTTCGAGAAAGTAGAAAACAAATGTATTATATCAACAGGCATTTAATAAATGTCTTATTTATAAACTACCACAATGGTAGTTTCCATTCACTGAGGGCCAGTGACGTGCTAGGAACATGTTATGTATGTGTAACACTCACTGTGCATTTCTCCTCAACATCTTTCTACCCATACAGATTATATGGCAGCCCTACAGTTGGAAGCATTGACCGTCCCCGCCATCCCTTCCCCCTCCCCCAGCTCCAGGGCAGTCTTCTAACTCATCTCAGCCAACGACAGTCATTCCATTTCTTCCAGCTAGCTCTAAGCCAGTAAGTGCATGGTGCTTCCTCCATGATAGGGATTGGCCTAGGAATTGGCCCTAACCCCACTGGAACCGGTGACTAGTGAGGGGAACGTGTGAGATACCTGATAGCTCCTAGGAGCATTTCCTCACACTTGAGAGAGAACCTCTGGGGGTATGTTTTTCTGTGTGGGTGAGAAGCCTGGACCCTGTTGGCTCAAGTCTGGGGATGAAGCTGGCATACGTGGGAGAGCAGAGTGGGGAAAAGGCAAGGAAACCAAACCTAAGCCACACCATAGGACAGCCCTCTCACCTGCCTTACCCCCAACAAGAGAAATTCAGTCCAACACATCTCTGCATTCTTTGAACCTATTTCAATTGGGAATTTTGTTACCCACAGCCATCAGCATCCAAACTGAATCAGTTTGTTCATGAATCACATGTTACAGCTGTTCTCTGAAATAGGCACCATGATGGTCTCTGTTTAAAGATGAGGGAGCGGAGGCTTTGGGGGGACTGCCTCCCCAGGTCCCACGGCTACTAAGTAGCAGAGCTGTGATGCAAACCTCCTTCTGTTGGATTCCTAAACCTGTGCTCTCCTACTGACCAATCTCCATTCATTCCCAGGTCCTGGTAAGCTTTCCATATAAGGAAGGGGTGTGGGCAGGAGGAAGACCACCATTTCTTCGCTTTAGAATTGAAGTGAATCAGGGTGCCTGGGTGGCTCAGTCTTTAAGCATCTGCCTTCGGCTCAGGTCATGATCCTGGAGTCCCAGGATTGAGCCCATCATGGGGCTCCCTGCTCAGCTGGAAGCCTGCTTCTCCCTCTCTTACTCCCCCTGCTTATGTTCCCTCTCTAGCTGTGTTTCTATCTGTCAAATAAATAAATAAAATCTTTAGGAAAAAAAAAAAAGAAAAAGAACTCAGGGACTTCTGCATTACATCTCAGGGCTCAGAAGCTGACCTTAGTTCAAGCACAGAAAGGACCATAGGCCATCGCCCAGAAGCCTCTTGGTAAACAGCACATTAAAGTGACAAATACAACACACATGTGGAAAAGTGCAATAAAGCATAAATATACGATCTAATGGACAATCATAAAGAAAATAGACCCCGCCCGGGTCTATTTGGATTTGGCAATTAAGTGTTGGTGGCAAAGGAAATAGTGATAATCATCTCAGTCCTTCTCCCAGCCTGGTCACATCATTAGCTTTATCTGTAGCATTTGGTACTCTTCAGGAAAAGGTGTTTGTGCCATCACCTGTAACGTTTATGCCAAAATTAACATCTACAGATATATCCACAAAATGGTTTAATGGCTCCTAGAAAAGAGCCATTAAAAAAAAAAATAAAAGTGAGTTTCTGAATAAGGACGGGAACAGCCGTGAAGTTATTATTAGCCCCGTTCTACTTTCTGGCTCTTTGTAGCACCAAATTCTCGCGGGAAAATGGCCTCCAAAGAGATTTCCTAGAAACCCAGAGTGTGGAGTGGTGGCCAGGACTCTCAGGAAGAGGGGGCAGCTGCCCACTGTGGCCTCGCCCTTGGCTCCTTCTCTCCTGTGGCTGAGGAGCAGGTCTTTCCCGTGAGCGCCGGGGCACACGCACGTTCATGGCGGGCTAGGCACACTTCATTGTGTGTGCCTGTGGTTTAATGATCTTTTTCTTTTTCAGCAGCTATCCCACCTAGATAAATACCAATTTCTGATTGTGTGTTATCTCTTGTAATTGATTCTTTATTAGCTCTTTTCAAAGACAGTAGAATGAAACGGTCCATTTGAGGAAAGCACAAAATGTCCGTTGCTGCAAATGAAAGAATAAATACATCCATGGGCGCTAACAAACACCTTTTATCCCAAAGTGAGCCCTCTGTGACCCTGTATGGTACCGAGTCAGAGGAGAGCACTGAGGAGAGCTTACTGCTGAAAGGAACCCCGAAATTCTGTGATGTGGAGCCAACTCCCCAACTGGCATGCCCTGGAATTATCAGATGAAGTAATCAGGACATTCCCCTCCAATTCATATTTCCGCCCTTATTTAGAGTCTTCAATTAAAAAGACCAAAAAAAAATCTTCCAGCCCTGATAACTCCTTTCATTATTTTAATTACTAAAGCAATCTATTTGATACCATACCTTCCCAGGCAGTCGGCAGATAATTATCTTTGTACACTGCTGAGACAGCCCAGAGCTGGGCAGGCTTTCTTCTAGAAGCCAAAGCCTACCCTCATGAACAAAGGCAGTTGTCCTTAGATGGTGTGTGGAAGAGGAAACACACACAGGCACACACACACAGTTTGTCCCCCACACCACTGGTATCTGATTTATGTGTTGACAGTGACAGATTCTTGTCTGGTTGCCATACATTCGTTTGCACTTTGAGTGTAATCCAGACAGTAGCTTCCTGGGCCCGTTGTCCTTGAGCTTCTGCCATTCAGAGTCCCCCAGCCAGGTAGGATGGCAGAATGCTCTTAGTTTTTTTCAAACCCAAATCCATTGCAAACAACACGTACTCGGGCCTGGAGCTTCAGTGACTAGTGGGCCATTGAGAGCCAGGTACACTCACAGCCAGATTTGGCTGGTGAGACAAGGGGCTGGGGCAGGAGGGAGCTGGAGCATGGAGGGGGAAAGGGGAGCATTTTCTTAAGACGGGGTCCGGTCTTATTCATCATCGTCCCTGCGGTGCCTAAAACAGTGCTGATCATGTAGTAGTGGTCAGTGTCACTATCTGTTAATATGTATTAAGCCCCTGATATCTGCCAGGCTCAGAGACTGCAGTGGTGAACAAAATTGAAGAGAAAGCACTGTCCACACATAGTTTATATTCTGTGGGGACAGATAATAAAATAAGTGAATAATATACGTAGTATTTTATAGATGGTGGCAAGTGCTGTGGAGAAAAAGCAGGGAAGAGAGCCAGCTTCTAAGGCAGGTGCATGCTTCAAGTTTGAGAAATGGATGGCGCAGCGGGCACCGAGCAAGAGAGGTCACGGTCATTAGAACAGCGAGAGTGATGGGCATCACAGTGAGGAGGTAAAATCAGAAGTAGCAGCGGGGGCCAGGTCCCACAGGCTCTTGTGCGCCATGGAAACAACAGCAGCTTTAACTCTGAATGTGGTAAGAAGATTTGAGAAGGTTTTGAGCAGAGATGACATGATGTGTCTTAGTGTTTTAACAGCATTATTTCGGGGGCTCTCAGGAGGCAAGGGGCAAAGCGGGGAGACCAGTTAGACTACTGGAATACTTCAGAGGAGAGAGGGTGCTGACTAGGATGGTTGTGCTGGAGGCGGTGGGACGTGGTCAGTTCTGGAGATGCTCTGAAGCTCCAGCCTGTAGGATTTGCTTATAGGTTATCGTGAGGTATGGAAGTCAGTAACACACGGTCTGCCGTGTTCTCTTGGTCACACAGGTCTGTATGGAGTACGTGTGGTCTGATGTGGGAGGGAGGTACTCAGGGAAGTGAATGCAGGTGGCAGGGATCATTGGGGACCGTCTTCTAGACTGGATAGCACAATGTGGGGAGGGAGAGTGGGCCCTCGAGAGACAAACACCAGCGTCCCCTGCGATGGGGCTCAGAGCAGAGAAGTCACGTGCCAAAACTGTACCTGGGCTCTTGAGAGACTATCAGCCCTCACTCTGTTGCTAAATAACCTTTTCTTTTCTTTTCTTTTTTTAAAGATTTTATTTATTTATTTGACACAGAGAGATCACAAGTAGGCAGAGAGGCAGGCAGAGAGAGAGGAGGAAGCAGGCTCCCTGTTGAGCAGAGAGCCTGACGTGGGCCTCAATCCCAGGACCCTGAGATCATGACCTGAGCCGAAGGCAGAGGCTTTAACTCACTGAGCCATCCAGGACCCACAAAATAACCTTTTCTTATAGATTACGGAAATATATTGCATTATCAGCCCATTTTAGATTACTAAGACACATCCCTTTTTCAGCTATTGAATTTAGAGATGGATTGTTCTTAAAAATCTACAGCTACACCTTCCATTTTCTCCAATTCCAAGCTCACCCCCTTCTTTACTATTCTGGGCTCTATCTTAAGATCAAGAGTTTATCCGAAATGACTTTAAGGAATAGTTTTATTCAAAATCTGCCCCTTAAGCCAGTTCCATCCCCTCAAGAAAACTCCCACTATGACCTCACTCCCCCTTTCCCCTCTACCCACCCTGCCTCTGTCTTCCCATCATGGGCACCAGAATCCATGCCTCCCAGAGCTTTGCCTTTTCCCCCCAACCCTTGCCCACTGGCGTTTGGAAACTGCTTTTCTCACAGGTGACCCACAGAGAAATGACCCCTCCCTTTTTAAGCAAAAGAGAGAAACGTATGTCTCAGGAACTTATTTCTCATGAAAAGAACAGTGTGTTTGGTACAAAGGGTGCAGCCAGAAAAATGCAGAAAATGTAAAGAGAAAATCATCTTGAGAGCTTTAGGAATCAGAGCCATCGTGGCTGATGCGCTGTAAGAACTTCGCCCTTTTCCTCACCGACAATAAGGCATCATGGCCACAGGCAAGAATCGGGGGTTGAGAGTAAAACTGAAAATTAAAAGAACCAGCCTTGATTATTCAGGATTGCCAAATAAGTATACTGCATACAGTATATCATTTTTTCTTAATAATATGACTGAGGCTCAGAGAGGTTGAACCACTTGTTCCTGGACACATGACGAGTCACTGACAAAGCCTGAAACAGTAATTAAAAATAAGTTGGTCCGGCTACTGCCTGCCAGTACTGAGTATTTTTTATTCACTCATTTGCAAATACAAATTCAGGGCTGCCTAAGCCGGAACAGTGCGGATCCTTGCTACGCGGCTTTTTAACTTGCCTGTCGTTAGGCTCAAACATCAGTAACAGATTGGGTTTGTGGACATTTTGAGGAGGACTGAACTGAGATATCAGTACGAAGTAGATACAGGAATTAGACCAGGTGAAGATCAAAATACAGTGTTCATACGGACGTGGCGAAATGAGGATACGGCTGTTTATTAGCCACAGTCGGGGTCCTGAAGTGACCTTCCCTGAAATCCACTCTCTACTTCTGTGGATGGGCAAACATCCCGAGGTTGGGCTGGTGCAAAAAGGGGAGCCGTCCTTCTCTTCTCCCCTGCAGACTAATCCCTTCCTTGAGGGAAAGGTCCCAGGCAGGTGCCCGCCTCCCCCCATGAGGCATGCCCCGAAGAATAAATGAGAAGACTGTGTGACTTTGCTTGAAGACCCAGCCCCACACGTGGGGAGCACAGTACATGCCAGACCTCCAAGCCTCAGCCCTCTTGATCAGACAAGACTGCAGTGCACTGGGAACTGAGTCGGGCAAGAGGACAAGAGGCATTGACACAGACACTGGCTCCAACGAGAGGCAAGAAATATAAGAGAGCCAGAGATGAGGCCCTGTCCTGAGAGTTTCTTCAAGATGGACCTAATCTTCTCTAAATACTAGTGGGAGGGCAGAGGAAGGCCCAGAGAGCAGAGGGTGGCAGACCCAGGACAGAGAAAGTATTGTCGTCAGACAAGACCCCCCAGAGTCTGAAGGCAGTAGAATGCCCGTGGCCATGCTGGGGTTAAGCCTTCAGGAGGAGGAGGGACAGGAGGGAGAGAGAAAAGAATGGTGGGATGCTGGTGAGGTGTGGGTCTGGTGGCAGAGAATGGAAGGGCTTTATTTTTGCCTGGGAAGAAGGCACAGTCACTTAAAAGATGACTATTCAAAGCCTCTCTTTCAACTTCCCAACTGATCTCTAAGCATCTCTCTTGGTCAACCCATTCTCACAGAATTAAAGTCTTCCTCACCATGTTGGATCTTGCTTTGCTAGGCATGCTGTTAACTAAACCTAGAACTTTTTGCTCCCTTTTTCATGCTGAGGTCAACTTCATAAACATAAGTTGGGCAGCCTTTGAGAGGCTAGTCTAGAATCCTAATACATTACACAGCCTTGCTTCTGGGTTTAGAGCATGCATTCTAAGTACACACTCACTGTCTTATAAATGGTATTTTGGAAGACAGCTCTCCAAAAAGAATCATACCATCCCTCTCAGTAATTTAACTATTTGGGAAAATCATAGAAGCTGAGCCTCTTTGGTGTGTCGGTGAAGGAAGGAAAGCCAAGAGTAACCAATGAAGTGACTTCAGCCCATATATTTGGACTTCCAGTCTCTCGCTTACTAGGGAAATGGCATCTTCCAGCCCAGGGATCAGGTGCCACTGTCCTGGCCATTTGATGGTGGATGAGTAAAAAAATGCAGCAGTTCCCAGCATGCAACTGACACCTTTTTCCTATTAAGCAAAGCAAGCTTAAGAATGATCCATTATGTGAACTGCCTTCAATTGTGACTTCCCCAGCATTCATTCCAATGAGAAATCCTTTAAAAGGGAGTCAGTAAATCTAATTCCAATCATGGGCCCTTCTGAAGATTCTAAAGTGGAGTATCTCCCTTCATGCCAACTCCAAATTACAAACAGATGAATAAGTGCTTCTCCCTTGCCTGTTTCTGGCTCGAGGGGTGAGCCTGGTGGAAGCCTGGAGTGGCATGCAGCGCCCCCCACCCTGAGCTGCACTCAGGAAGATAGTTCACAGCCCAGGACCCCTATTCCCGGCACCCTTGTTCGATGCCCCCCCCCCCGCCCACGGACCTTAGATGCACTATGCACCGTTACTGCTCCTCTGTGGTAAGCCGTTAATATCACGGGGAAGGACTCTGTCTTGAATTTCTTCCATTAAAAAATTATTTCTCAGGTGCCTGGGTGGCTCAGTGGATTAAAGCCTCTGCTTTCAGCTCAGGTCATGATCTCAGGGTCCTGGGATCAAGGCCCGCATCGGGCTCTCTGCTCGGCAGTGAGCCTGCTTCCTCCTCTCTCTCTGCCTGCCTTTCTGCCTACTTGTGATCTCTCTCTCTCTATCAAATAAATAGATAGATAGATAGATAGATAGATAGATAGATAAAATTATTTCTCCCACCCCACATTGTGCCCCAGTGCCCTAGCAAATGTCTCTTTTCTGTGGCATAATGGTAAATTCCTCCCACTTAGCACTCTGTCAATTCTGAAAGGTAAAAAAGGTCCTTCCACCAGCTCTGCGCTGGCCCCTCTTTGCAGGGTTTCCCCAAATCCATTGTGTGCGCAGTGGTGGTTTTGGGAAGGACCAGGCTCATCTAATCTCTCTGTTGTGATATGCAAAGATCCTGAGAAAGGAAAGATCAGTGGTTTATATGAAACACTTGAGCTTCTGCTCTCTACCCTCCTCCTCCAAGACGTCATAACCAATCCATCAGGGCTCTGAGCTCTGTGTGTTTTCTCTCCCCTGTCCCCATCAGAGATGCGTCAAGTTACAGCTAAATCATGGGACACCTTTAATTAATAGACAAATGGCAAAATAAGGTTGTGGTAGATGCTTTCTAACTGTGGTCCTGTTAGATTTTAATTACGCGTCGTAAGCTGTGAAAGCCAATCCACTGCGCGTCTTTACACGCTCGGTTCTTTTTCATCACAAAGAAAATGTTCTCAGCTGCTGACAGGATGGGACTCCGTGTCTGTGCAGAGCAACTCGATCTTACCGGATGGTGACTCAGCAACTTGCCGAATCCAATTAGCAGTTTTGTAGCTACTTACTCAGAAGGACCATAGTAAAGCCTGACTTCAGACATCTCAAACGGCTCGATCTCCCAGGCAACGATTTGCTTGTTTGTAATCAACCAGTTCTTACGGCCAGGGTGCCATAGATCAGGTGCTGGGGCTGGGTGCCATGGTGACCTAGGAACAGGCTTCCTCCTGCGTACCAGCTTTTCATCCATCCTTACCTGGCATGGATACCAAAGCACTTAGAGACTCAGAGTGAAGAGGCCAGAAACCGTAGTGACCCTCTAGTCCACATGAAGAATGGAGGCCCAGAGATGTTAGCTGCTTGCTTAAGATTTCCTGGGTGGCTAGGGGCAAGGCTAACATCATGGGAACCCAAACTTCTTGATATCCCACATTGCCATTTCCCAGTGCCCCACCCCCACTTTTCTCACCCAGAACCCCTTCTTAGGGAAGGCGTCCTGGTGAGGTCCCTGCAGACTCTGCCTCCACTAGCAGAGCAGGTGAGGTGGGCAAGTCACCCAACCCCTCTGGCTCTCAGTTTCCCTCTTGTGGCCATGGGAGTAATGCTGTATAAGAGAGTTTTGAGAAATATGTAAGATAGCATACTCAGAGTGTATTATAAAAGTACATAGTACTTTTTAAGCAAAAGTGCCCAAGACAAAGTAACAGTTCAGCCCCCAGAAGCCCCTTTAATCCTGACTTGGGGACATTGAGATGGAGGGTAAGGGAGAAGGAGAGAGACAAAGTAACATGTGTTGCATGGAAACGTTATGAATCAGTCACTTCTGCAAACACTGAAAACTGCAGGTGGCCAGAGGGGGCTCTGCTTTGGACATCAGTTTATTTAGTTGATAACAAGGAGAAAGGGTGCCCCCTCTGGATTTACACTTCTCCCTGTATTCCGGCTGTAGAGTTCTGCCTGATGTCTGCCAACAGGACATTAGACCCCTCTGCGGCTTTTCTTCACGGACACTTGTCTGTGCTTTGGGAGTCGCTTCTTTTGCCTTATATGTCGCCCTAGAGACTAAGGTAAATGAGCATCTTCTAATGAACTGGGACAATGATCGGCTTTGGCACAGAGCTGTCGGTCATCCGGGCCTTTCTTTTGCCTCCCTTCACCTCCCCATGTTAACATGCTTGTAAGTTTCATGCCTTTGGTCTATCTGTTGAAAAGGGAGCAGCAGATCTGTCTTTTCTCTCTGCTCTATTTTGATTTTTCCTGTAGCCAGAGGTAAGTGCAGAATGTGGTTTTCAAAAACAAAACCAGGCTAGAGCTTCCGAATCAAGTGCAGTCAACACAGTGTTTCACAGAGAGACTTGCCAGCCATCCCCCTATAGTTTTCTTGAAAACCAGCCGTCCAGATTCAACCAGCACCATGGTGATGCTAAGAGAGAAACTCTAGGACATCGTGCAGTGGGAGGTGCTCAAAGGCCAGGAACAGTGTGATAGTGAGCGTATATATACTAGCATATATATAATAGCACCTGGGGCCCAATGAATTTCTGTTAATCTTAATGCTCTTGTTTACTTTTCTCTTCTTCAGCAAATCTAGGGACACAAAACTTTTTTATTAATTTAAATAAATGTATGTACTGGTCACCAAACAAATTAATTAGCAAAGGTTATAGTGCTAAACTGGTATTTTTTAGCAGTATTTATTTTGTGTCAGGCACTGTGTTAGAATCTTTACACATATATCTATAAGATATAGTGTTAGCCCCATGTTAAAAATAAGGCTTACAGAGATCCAGCAACTTTCCACAAAGAAATCACACCTAGTGTATGCTGCGAGCAGATCTGTATACCTGCATGGCAGGGGCTCTCAGATCTTCAGCTGTATGGCCTCACAGGGTATTTCGGCAAGTTGTCACTTCCTTGTGAAGCCTGCAATTGATGGTCATGATCGGAACGGGAAATTGACTTTCTGAGCTGCTTACCCCAACTTAGAGCAATTCTGGGGCTACCATCTGAGATGGGGACTATCCCTGAATATTGTGGCATCTGAATCCTAGCTTGCAACTGGTCGTGATCTCAGCCATCTTTTACTCTTGCTGAATAATTGCTAATTACTAATCACTCTTCTTATATCCACTGTCTTTTGGAATTTGGTTTCCTCCCTAAAATATACCTTTCTCAGGTCTTTCATAGAAGGTGTTGCATGGTATATATATCTCATGTTATCTCACTTTGTCTGAAAGTGTTTTGATTTTGCCTTTAGTCTAGAATTACAGCTTAGCTGAGTGCAGTTGATACAGGTTGACATTTTGTTGGTACTATTCCATTTGCCCTTGACTTCTGGAGCTATTGAGAAGTTGACCATTTCTTGCATTGTTCCTTTGTAAATTCTGCATTTTTCCCCTATAGTTGTTGCCAAGGTCATCTCTTTGTCCTAGGTGTTCTGCAGTTTCATTAAGTGTCTGGTGCAGGTTTGTTTCCTTTCACCCCATCCAGAATTTACTGTGCTTCCAGAGTCCAAGGATTTCGTTAACTCTGGAAGTCTCTTGCTGTTATCTTTTCAGGTAGTGCCTCTCTTTGTTCTCTGTCTAGTCTTCTTCTGGTCCTCATATTCTATCCTACGCTTCTTATCCTCTTTCCTGGCTTCATTTCTGTACTTTGCTACCTGCTAAACAGCTCCTTAGATCTGTCTTTCAGTTTACTAATTCTTTGTTCAGCTGTGTATAAACTGTCATTTTTAACCTTTCCAACCATTTTAAAATTATATCTTTTCTATACATTTTTGGCACGAACCAATTCATTCAATATAAAATAAACAAAAGTAAATGGCTTTTAAATCTCACTGACAGAAAGCTTGGCAAGTGCTCTGAAATTCTAGAGGTCATTGGAATGTCCAGACAGAAATCTTCCTCACTTTATGAGGGGCAGATGGGGACCCCTGACAAATGATGCTGTCCGGGTACCCCCTCCATATGAGGCTTGCTCTGCACGGTAGCGAGTGACAGGGTCTGCAGGAAGTATGGCCTTTGACACAGAATGAGTCACTGGAGAAGAGAATGTTACTATTTACAAAGGGTTAGGAATTCCACTTGAAGACATTCAACTTGCCACCGATCACAAATATCTAGAAACAGCCATCAAACCAGTCTTGAGTTTCTCACCAGTGCCTAACTATTGGTGCCCTCAGAGACAACATTCACATGGTTGCTTCCATTTATATGTGGGTCTATTTCTGACCTGCTGTAATTCTATTTTCTTAATGTTTTTTCTTATGGTTATATCTTTAAGTATTTGGAGCATTTTTATATGTTTAAATCCATTTTTAAGCATTTAAAGACTTCTCAGGTTCTTGTATCTGAAATTCTTAGGGTACTAATCCTTCTGTGTTTTTTATCTAATGACTCAGGCATATCATGGGTCATTTCCTCTTGTGTTCTGCAATTTTTGGCTATGAGGCTGTGTTCATTGGAGCTTTTCCTGAAGTGATTCCATGTGGCTAACCACTTCTCCAGAGCTGTTCTGCATTTTCTTCAGCCAGGTATCCTAGGGTTAGCACAATTCCAGGACCAATTTTCTGTTGATTCCTCAGCATGACGATCTGAGGCATTGTATGTTTTAGATCCAAAAGCCTCTTGTGACACTGGGATTGTGATTCTCAGGGTAGATTCCTTTACACTGTTCTCAGAATCTAGGCAGAGACAAGATTCCTTTGCTCCTCTTTGTGCCAAGGATATATATTTTTTTCTTAGTCCACTGTTTTATTAAGGGTGCAAACTTTTAGGGTACCAACTTTGTGCAGGAATCCAACTTCTTCTGCGGTTCTACTTTGCTTCATGTGAACCAAAGCCTTCATCTCTGTTCCCATGTGGACGTTAAAATATAAACTCCAGGTTACATTAACTGATACTTCTCCCTGCTCTAGGCAGCTGAAGCATTAGGCACTTATGGTTTCGGGGGAGGGGAGGTGCGTTCCTTTGTTTTTTTCACCTAGATATTTTCCCTTGCCTTTTTTCCCCCTAGCTTTCATATTATCTATTTAGCTATCTATTTCTTTTTAAAGCCAATGCCCTTATATGTTTTTCACCACATCTGGGAGTATTCAGCAATAGGATCTTTATTTTATTCTGTCATCATTCTGGAACAACCTTCCTAGCTCACTACTGTCTTACTCTGAGTTAGTTGTCATACATGGAAGATACAGACATACTCTTTGGTTACCTGTTCCAGCAATCTGTCCAAAGCACACACTGCCCACCTCTGCACCCATTCCTTTGCCCAGAAAAAAAAAAAAAAAAAAGGCGTGAAATATGAAAGGAGGGAACCTAAAGATGTTAGACTGTTAGACCACCCTAGTAGTTTCTTCAAGGCATGAAAATGTGTCAGATTGCCCTGTGATCCCATAATTGAGATGTCTTGATATTTTGCCTTCGAAAGTATCCCAAGGGCATTCTTATCAAATCATGCCTAATTATTTATAATGGACAGATTCAACTTCAGAGATTATGTTTGCCTGCAGTACACCAGAAATGTAAGCTTGGCATCTATTTTTTTGAAGTAAGAAAATACCAAAAAGAAAATTCTTGTTTTCACTGAGTTTGAAAATGGAAATCTGTAATTCAATAATATTTTGAAATGGTTTATGGACTCTGACTCTCACTCTATTAGTACTTTCTTCAAAGTTGCTGACAATGCTTTTTTCACATGACTTCAGTTTGTTCTTAACTGGAGGACTAGTTAAGAACAAATAGCATTGTTTCTGTTATATTGAGACCTGGAGAGGTCATTGGATTTATCCAAGTAGCAAAGATACCTAGACTACCAAAAAAGCTGTGTTGAACCAACCCACTTCCCTTACCTGAAGCAAAATTGCTTTTTTTGTGGAAGTACATTTTAGGGCTATTCCCTCAAGTTTCATCAAGTTTCATCAGAAACTCACTACTGCCTAAAAATAGTGATATGGCTGAGATGCTGGCCACTAATAGCAGTCAGTATCCAAGCATTAAAAGCATAGCTTTGGAGGCACTTGGATAGTTCAGTTGTTAATCCTATGTCTTACCTACTGTTTAAGTGACCTGGGCAAGTTACTTTTAACCTCTCTGAGCTGTGTTTTTTTTTCACCTGCAAAATAGGGGAAGTAATTCCCATTATGATGGGACTGTGATAAGAATTAAATGGGCATAATGCATGTAGACATACTAAGTGAACCAGAAGTCATAGCCATTATTAATCGGAAGTTCCCTGTGGGAAGCCCCACCTGAAAAATTTCTTTTGGAATATTATGTTGGGGTAAGTTTTGCTTCCCTAAAGCTGCAGTCTTCTCTCCTCTCAGGCAGTAAGAACCATGAAACTGATAAGGCTTTCTTTTCATTTTGTTTGCAAGTTCTGAAGCAAGTTTATTATCTCCACTAGTTCAAATGCAACCTGCAGATCTGGGTTCTGTGTTCTCCAGCTTTGACTGTTTTCATCAGTCTCATATTTTCCCTTATTCTGGCTTTGTTTTTCTTTTTCTCCCCCATATTTTCTATTAATGATGAGGATAAAATGAAACATCAAAGTTCCTAGCACTGAGTACATAGTAGATCATTCTTCCCTTTAAAATGGTTTTTTTTTGGGGGGGGGGCCCAGGGTGGCTTAGTCGGTTTAACTTATGACTCTTGATTTCAGGCCACATCATAATCTTAGGGGGCTGTGAGATGGAGCCCTGTGTTCAGCTCCATGATGAGCATGGAACCTGCTTAGGATTCTCTTCCTCTCTGCCCCTCCACCCCATCCCTGCTTTCTCGTTCTAAAAAAAAAATAAAATAAAATGTTTTTTCTTTCTTCTTTCACCCTTTCTTTATACTTCCTACACTTAAGCTGCTAAGTAATATTTACTAATGAATTTATTATTTCCTTGTTTTGTGATAAAGTCCTAGTCCTATTTCTAAAGGCATCCTGTAATTTAACTGGTAGATAGTAGTCGTTACTGAGATATCCCTGGTGGAAAGTAGGTAATGGTGGAGCACCTGGGTGGCTCAGTCAGTTGGGCATCTGACTATTGGTTTCAGCTCAGTCATGATCTCAGGGCTATGAGCTTGAGCTCACACTCAGTGGAGAGTCTGCTTGAGATTCTCTCTCTCTCTTCCCTGTCTGTCTTTCCTTCTCTATTTCTTCCTCTCCCTCTCTCTCTCTCAAATAAATAAATCTTGAAAATAAACTTCATGATACCTGCAGCAGGTATTAACTGCTGTTAATGTGTGCCTATGACGAAAGGATGAGCAGACTTGAGTGAAAAGGAAGTGAGTCCCCACATATTCTAACTGTGGTCTTCACTAAGTCGCTGCATCTCTCTGGGCCTATTTCTGGCTCTGCAGAAGGAGGTGACCACCTCTCAAGATTGCTGTGTGGGTCTCCACCATTAAGACCATGGGGGTCTGGGGCTTTGGAAGCCTCATCGCTTTATAATTGTTAATCTTTCTTACTGTTGCCACTATTATTGGTAACCAAGTATCTTCAATATTACAAAGATTGTCTGATGGCAAAGCCCAGAGCTTCCTTTAATTTTATCAATATTTGGAATCTTATCAATATTTGGAAAACGTAGTTTTCATAGAAGTGTTACAGGTTCTAGGACACGTATGTGTTGGTGTGGTTTCCTTGTGTTAGCTTCAGGGGAGTAGATGGTCTGGGATAATTATGTGCTTCTCTCGGTGGTAAAGATAAATCCATTAGGGACATCCATATGTCATCCGTATGACATTAAATAGTATACACACACATTCCAGCAACTTCTGCGTTGCTCACTGACACTTGCACAGAGCACTTCTCTGACCTACCTAAGTTAATTGCCCTTTTATGTAGCTTCATGCTCCATGTACCTCTTCTTCAAGCCCAATAGAGTAGCTGCAGTAATTCTTTGATTAATACCTATATCTTATGCTAGACTGTGAGCTTCATGAGGTCAGATCTGTATTGTTTTGTGTTATTCCACATTAGGTCAATACCTGGCAAAATACTTGACATATATTGGATATTCACTTTATCTGTTGGATGGATGGATGGATGGACGGATGCATAGACAGACATTTAATCTCAGAGACAGTGATGTTCGACATATGTGCTGCCTCTCTGACTACCAGTGGTCCTGGGAGTCCCCCGCCAGGGCTGTCATGGGACAGAATCTAGCACCAGTGAAGAGAAACATAGGAGGACTTGTGAGCTTAATGTAAAGGGGATCTCACTCTCAGCCTGCACTGGGGATGCCTGGAAGGGGTAGCCCCAGAAGTAATCCAACAGAAGGCTTTGTAGAAAGAACTCAAGCATGGGCCAGAAAATCTTTATAGTCCCATGTCTTGGATTCTGTGATTCCATCAAACGTGTTGCTTGTATGATGAATCCTTAACCACAGTATCACTGCTGTATTCCAGCCTATGGATAGAAGAAGCTCATCCTAACAGCCAAGTTCCTATTTTGTCACTCTCTCCCTCAACCTCCCACTCACTATTTGTCAAGACATAGTACTGTTAACTAAACCTAGAGAGTCCCTCCACAAAAACATGTGCAAAATATCTGTAAGTCATTAGAAATATATATAAATTTCTCTTTTCTAATATTTCCTTCATAGTTAGACACTGAGTATTCCTTAAAATAATTAGCACATTTCATCCATTACTCACTAAAGAAATTTAAGCTCTACAGCATAACACAGTTATGGGTAATTCTACTTATAATAATGGTTTTGAGGCTAGATCTATAGCATACCCCATTGGTTGGGTGGCTGTTACTATCAGATCAGAGACACAGTAAACCATAACATCTGAGTAGTCTTCTATTGTCTGAGGGGAGTGAGATCTGAAGTTCACTGAGGGCTCAACTCTAGATGCAATAAAACTGCCCAGAGCAATAATAAGATATTGTATAGACGTGATCCTGGACTTTGTTGTTTTGGTGAATTGCTTGATGGTGCATTTTCATTTGAGGCTTCTGAACCAGGAACATAAGGCCCTCCTCTATAATCCCCACCCACCCTGCAGCCTCCTCCCCTACCAGTTCTGTACTGTAAAAGGGTGTAGACCAGACCAGGCACTCTGAACTACTCACCTCTCCTCAATCTGTCCCGACATGTCCACGCTTCTGTCTGTGCCTTTGCAGAAATGACCCTTCCCTCATACAGGGTCAGTCACTTCCTGTACATGCTGTGACCAAAGCTGGCTTCCTGCTGTGATTGCAGCCTTCTCCCAGCAGATCATGCAGCCTCTGGACACCTCATTTGTCCCTACAGCACACACTCAGCAGCTCCGCGTTGAAATGCAAAAAGGAAAAAATATAATGACTGCCTCCCAGCCAGTACTTGTGTCATTTTGCCAGCTGGGTGCACCGCTTGGCCTTCACCTGCGAAAGTCCTAATCAGACTTTAACATCTAAATCTAATCTCATCTCCCCTGCCAATCTTTCTTACTGCTAAGCCATTTGCGGTCCACAGTCATTCATTTAACATTTAGCATGACTAGCTTTGTCCTATTGGTATATTTCTATGTATAAATGTCTTCAGCCCCAAATAGATGGTAATCTAGCCTAATCCTTCTTTTTGTATTATTTTGGGATACTTCCTTCCTCTAACATGGCCACTGAGTTGTGCATAGAAAAGCCACTCCATAAATATTTATGTATTCCTCAAGCAGTTCGTATTTTGTATCTCCCACAATGTCTACCTCAGCACAGAATAAATAATTGCTGATCAATTGATTGAGTTGGAAATGTAGCACTTCAGCTACCACAAATCTTCTGTTTTGTAACCTAACTCATCCACCAAAGTGTCAACACGTTTGGGAAGCTGCCATGTAACAGTAGAGAGTTAAAGCTAGCTCTGTTGACTTGGGCTTGGCAGACTAAGCCAGAGAGAAAAATAAAACCTCTTCCAAAGTTTCCACACAACCAGAAAGCACAGAGCTTTGGAAATCTGTGCAAAATGAGCCATTACTCCAAGCGGGTTAGAAGTATGTGAGGATGGCTTGGAAAATTATGGAGTAGTTGAAGAGCATTGTTCAAATGTGGGCCGACCTCGTCTTAGCTTTATGAGAAGGATATCGTTATCATTCATTTGTGTGACATGCAGGGAAGCTTCGTAGCCAGCTTAACAAAATCAACCACGTTATCCCTTGCAGCAGTCCTGCCGCGTGGTTAGCAACAGTTGGGGTGGGAGGGTGTTGTTCTTGTCTTCTGTTTGTTTTTAATATAAATGTGAGTTCCCAACCTCCATTTCTAATAACAGCCAACTAGGCTCTTTGGGTCATAAAATATACATAAAATTGACCTTTTTCACGATTTTTTTTAAAGATTTTTTATTTATTTGACAGAGAGAAACACAGCCAGAGAGGGAACACAAGGAGAGGGACTGAGAGAGGGAGAAGCAGGCTTCCCACCGAGCAGGGAGCCGGATGTGGGACTCAATCCCGGGTCTCGGGGATCATGACCTGAGCCGAAGGCAGTCGCTTAACCAACTGAGCCACCCAGGCGCCCTTTTTTCACGATTTTTAAGTATATGGTTCTATGGCATTAGGCACATTCACACTTCTGTGCAGCCATCCCCACCATCCATCTCCAGGTCTTTTTCATCTTCCCAGACCCAAGCTCTATCCCCATTCAACACTAACTCCTCCCCCGCCCTCCCCCAGTCCCTGGCAGCCACCCTTCCAGCTCCTGTCTCTGAGTTTCCCACTCTAGGGACTTTGTTTTATGTTTGACCTTTTGTGTCTGGCTTATTTCACTTAATGTGCCCTCAATTTCCTCGGTGTTACAGCATGTACTAGATGGAGTAGGGACCCACTTTTACAGACAGGGAGTTGAAGCTCCAGTAATTCATCTCAAGTCGTTCAGATCTTTCCATGTGGCCCAAAGTAGAGGCTCTGTAATCTTTAGATGCATAAACAATAATACTCATTGGTAACTATAAGCCTAAACTATACTAAACATTTAACATGTATTATTTTCATGCAGTTTCTTCAAGAAACTCTGTGAGTTCATTATCTGTATCTTGGAATGAGCACCTGTATCAGAGATTAAGAACTGGTCTAAGATTTTCTAGTGGAGAATTCGTGGCACTGGTTAGTCTCTGTCTTGGGCCTCTTAGTAAGAGATTCTATTAGATGATTTCCCCAAAGCAATTATTTTCATATATGCATGCACGTAGAAATCAAGAACATTGGCCCCACTCCCCAGGAGGCACAAGCATGAACTCCTTCCTCCTGAGGAGCTTGGCATGAGATGCTCATCGGGAACTACCAGGAGAAGTTACAGGGATGGGAATAAAAACCTGGGGGTGCTTTGAAACTTCCCTGAGGACTTGACAAGTGTTTGATGTGAAAAGGCATTTCTTGCCGGCAAAAATGTGTGTCTCTGAGGAGCTCTTAAGTTGCCAACACGCGAGCTGCCTGGGGGGGTGGGGGGGGCAGGTCTGAAAGCAACTCTACTCCAGCCTCCCCCAGCAAGTTCCTTTTTCCCTGGCTCTGCCTCTCCCTCCTTCAAGGCCTGGATTGGAGTTGTCTTTCCCAAGGCAGCAGCTGTCAGAGGAGCCATCTGCTTTGGTTTCTTGTGACTGACTCCCAGGAACAGAAGCCCCTCTGGGAAGAAATCCTAAGCACAGCAGCAGCAGCAGTGAGAGGCAACTCTGAGGCTGGCTGGCGAGGAACTGGGGGGAGGCCCCCGCTCCGAACAGCCTACCAGTGAGCGTCGGACCTAACACCTACCGTTAGAATGAGCAAGGCAGGGGCGCCTGGGTGGCTCAGTTGGTTGGAGCAACTGCCTTCGGCTCAGGTCATGATCCCAGAGGCCCAGGATCGAGTCCCACATCGGGCTCCCTGCTCGGCGGGAAGCCTGCTTCTCCCTCTCTCACTCCCCCTGCTTGTGTTCCCTCTCTGGCTGTGTTTCTCTCTGTCAAATAAATAAAAATCTTAAAAAAAAAAAAAAAAAAAAGAATGAGCAAGGCAAACCTCTTTGTTCTGGAGAGTAAGTATGGGAGGAGGGCGGAGGGGGAGGTAGTTTGTGGAGAGAGGCTAAAAGGTGTCCAGAGTGTCTTTTACAACTCGAGGTCTGCCTTCTGCAGGAAGACTATCTTAGTGGGCTCTATGAAGCCTCAATCCAACCCCATTAAGCCAACTCCCTTCCCACTTGCTTTGATCACTAATATCACTAATGCATCTTGTGACCATGCATCAGCCCCAGATCAGGGCCCCCTACTCTTTTGCTCCAGGCAGCCTTGCACATGCTGCTGGGTGGCTGGCACATTTCCTGCACAAGGGCATTTATTCTAGAAACTCCTCTGTCCCCTGCACCAACTCCTGGAATGTTAGAACCTGAAGGAGCCTCAGGCGCATTCAGCCGCCCCCCCCCCCCCCCGGTCTCTGGGGACGCCACACAGACACTGCTGGGGCTCGGACTGGGAGCTATGTCTCTTGCCTCCCATGCCTCGTGTGTTCACCATAGAAATGCTCACAGGGAAGCACCGGAGGGAAGAATCGTTTGCTGAAGAAGGATGTGAGTTGGGAGTGCATCATGGCTGACCTCACGGCAAGCACCAGGCTCCTCACAGCCATGAGGGGAATGGTCCTTCGTCAGATTCCTCCCTGGTGGTTAAGGGACCTTGGTGGACCACTGGTCCCTAGATGTGAGCTTCTGGGGTTGGGGTGTCCCTCGCTTGCTTACCCGTGTCCAGCTCAGTGCCTAGAACATGCTGTTTGTGAAAGGACTAAGGAATCTATGAGGAGACCAGTGATAAGCCCTTGAAGGTCAGGTGTTCTAAATCTCTGTTAAAAATGCATGCTCCAGGGCATCTGGGTGGCTCAGTGGGTTAAAGCCTCTGCCTTCGGCTCAGGTCATGATCTCAGGGTCCTGGGATTGAGGCCCGCGTCGGGCTCTCTGCTCAGCAGGGAGCCTGCTTCCTCCTCTCTCTCCACCTGCCTCTCTGCCTACAAGTGATCTCTCTCTCAAATAAATAAATAAATAAATAAATAAAATCTTAAAAAAAAAAAAATTCAAGCTCCAGGGAGCCTGGGGACTGCGGGGGTGAGTGGATGCCGAGTCCGAGGGCCCGAAGGGGGCGGTGGAAGCGGCAGCCTCTGAGCCGCTTGGGGGACCCCGCAGTGCCCAAGCCCTGTCCAGGCAGATACCATGGACAGGGCCTTTATCCGCCTCACCAGCGATTGCTGGCTGGAGGGCCCGGAGACTTCTCCCTTCCGTCCCTTCGGCCCTCTCGTGGGCTTCCCAGTGGGCTGGACCGTGGTTGTGCTGGGCATGGCATCAGCGGCTTGGCCACCTGAGCCGGGTCCCCTTCCATCAGGGTGGTCCTGGTAGAGGGCAGTGAGCGTCTGGGAGGCTAGATCCCCTTGGTCCAAGGGCCAGGTGATGCGATCTTTGAACTTGGACCTCGAGGGATTCAGCCAACGGGAGTCTTGGGAGCCCAGACCCGGCTCCTGGCTTCTGAGCTTGGCTTGGACTCCAAAGTGTTGCCTGTCGGGGAGACCGCCCAGCTGCCCAGAACAGGTTCCTGTACGGAGGTGGCGCCCTGCACGAGCTGCCCTCTGGCCTCAAGGGGCTCTTCCGCCCTTCACCTCCCTTCTCCAAATCTCTGTTTTGAGCTGGGTTGAAGGAGTTGGCCACGCCCAGGGGTAAAGGCCCTGATGAGACGGTGCCATTCTGTCCAGCGCTGCCTCGGTCCCAAGGCTGGAGAGCCACGGACAGTCTCTGCCCAGTGGCTGCAAGCAACAGCCGGGAGCTCAGCATCCGGTCCTGCTTTCCCAGTCTCTTCCATGATGGACCCATGGTTCCATTTTACTGGAGCTGCCGCTAGGGGCAGGGAAGAACCCCCAGCCAGACTCAACGCTCAATCGCCAGGCCCGAGCCTGTCACGGGGGCAGTGGTCACTGCGGGGAGGGCTGGAGATGTTGCCCCAGGCCCTTAACACCCACCTGACTAGTCGGGGGCTGGGGGTCAGTGTTCCCAGAGGCCAGCCTGTCTGTGGGCTCAGCCTCCAGGCAGAAGGGCCCTGTCCATGTCCAGTACCGAGGAGCTCATCTGCCTGTGCAGGGATTTGGACATTTGGTGTCATCCTCAGAAGACTCAGGCATCCTGGGAATCGTGTATGACCCATTTGCTTTTCCTGAGCAGAACAGGAGTCCCCCTGGCCTCCGAGTGACAGTGACGCTGGGAGGGTCCTGGGTACAGACGCTGGAAGCCAGGGGCTCCGTCTTATCTCAGGAGCTGTTCCAGCAGCAGGCATAGCAAGTAGTTGCCACCCAGTTAGGACTGAAGGAGCCCCCAAGTCACTGCTTGGTCCGCCTACACAAGAGCAGCATCCCCCAGTATACTCTAGTCTACTGACAACTGGAAGCAGCGACCCAGTTTCCGGTGTCTTGGAGGCTGCCCTTGAACTCTGGCTGGAGCCTCCTATGAGGGGCTTGCTGTCAATGACTGTAGAGAGAGAGGATGCCAAGCAGCAGCCCGGGTCCTGGGCTCAGAACCTAACAGCCGATCCCCAACTCCCACCTTCTCCTGGCTGTGCTAGTGGCACCTCTTTATCCACAAAAATAAAAGTCGCTGGAGCTTAGAAAAAAAAAAAAAAAGCAAGCTCCAGCCATCGACCAACTCATTTTAGCCAATATCCCAAGGCAATGAAATTCCAACACCAAAAGGAATGTTTAGACTTTCTTCGAACTCATGATAGTGAGATTTGCTCTCTCAGATTTAGTAATGGGTTTTCTCATTTCTTTTGCCAACAAGTAGAAGCCAGCAAGTACATAAGAGGGAACTTCTGTTTACCTTGAAAACCACAATTGTCAGTATAGTCTCTTCTCTCCTCCAGGGATGTTTTCTCGCCCTGAAGGTTGTGCCCGTGTGAGTCTGGGGGGTGGGCTATGGCAGCTTCCCACTGCCCAGCCTGCTGGGGGTGGGGGGACAGGAGCTTCTGCTGCAACCCCCTACCCAATCCCTGCTTTTCCTCCCCTCAGCTCTCTTGATTCCCCACAGTTGCTTGACTTTGCAGCTTGCCTTGTACGCGGCCCCTGGAGCAGGAAAGGCCTTTATTAAAAAGCGTCCCTGTCCCAGGGCCTCTCACTCTGTGTCAAAGTTACACCTCACATGTGGCTCGTGCCCTCCGTTAGTCCCAGGGAAGAGCAGAGAGGAACGCAGCTAGCCCCATCTCGTCCTTGAGCTGGGGGATCAAAGACTTTACTCTTCTCAATAGCTCGCAAGGGGAAGCTGGGGTGGAAGGAAGAGGCTGGAGGCCGGACAGGAAGAGAGGAGGAGTGTGCTGGAGCGCTGAGGGTGGTACTCTGAAACCAAACGGCTGAGTTTGTGTGTGTTTGTAACCAGGTGAAAATCAACCATTTTTAAAGTGGGCGGTTCAGTGGCATTTAGTCCGTTCTCAATATTAGGCAAGCACACTACCTACCTAGTTCCAAAGCACTTCCTTCACCCCAGAAGAAAGCCTCACACCTATTGTTCACCTTTTTAAAATGGCCAGTGATCTTCCCAGCAAACAATGCTTTTATTTGGGAATAGCAGAGAATTACAGTCTGGAACAAGCCAGCAATGACACAGCCGTAGGCAAGTCCCACAAGCAAAAGAGAAGACTATTATTTTATAGAGAAGAAGGAGCTGAGAGGGGTTGTTTTGGACAAAAGTCCATTGCAGAGAAGCTAGAGTTCAGGGTGATGACGGCTTCTCACTGGCTGAGTTGCACGGGTGGTGGGTCTCTTGATGGAGATGCAGTGTACATCTTTTGGGGGGGGGGGCTGTAATTGATGACTCTTTCCTGTTGAGACCCTTCTGTTGGGGTCTGTAATAATGGGCACTTCCGCTGGAGTCTGTGGTCGACAGTTCTTCCTGTAATTGACATTCAGTGGAAGAGCTGTTCCTTCTAGGCTCCCCGCCCCTTGATTAATTTATTAAGCAATTTCCACCCATAGTCCCTTTCCCCACCCTTTGGGAACCACCAAGCCGTTTTTCTCTCTGGATGTTTCATATGAATGAAGTGATGCGGTACATAATCTGTTATGTGTGGCTTCTTTCACTCAGCCTGCTTTTGGGGTTCACCCACCTTGTAGCAGGTGTCAGCACTTCATCCCTTCAAGGACTACATAATACTTCGTGGTGTGGATAGACCATATTTTGTTTATCAGTCATCCGCTGATGGCCGTAGCCCTTGCCTGGCTGTTGTATATGGAGCTGCTGGGAAAATTCTCAGGCAGGAGTTTGTCTGAACACCTGCTTTCAGTTCCTTGGGGTATGTGCCTGGCTGCGGCTGCTCACAGGGTCCTTCCCTGTTTAACTCTTTGAGGAACCCCCAGACTTTTCCACAGTGGCTGCACATCTGCATTCCCACCAAATTGCCTGGTTTCAAATCCAGCCTGCCACTTAGTACTGTTTCGAGTTGGGTGAGTTACTTTGCATTCCGTGCCTCAGTTTCCTCATTTGTATAACCTGGACAGTGCTGCAATGTACTCCGTGGGGTTTGGATGCTTACAGGAGTGAATACCTGCAAAGGGCTTGGAATGGTGCCTGGTATGCAGGACTCAGTACAGAAATGTTTGCTGTTGTTATTACCGAGTGACAGGAAGGGTCATGGCAGATACGAGGCTAAGAAGTCACTGACTGAAAAGGTCCATATTGGGTGGTATGAAAGAATCACAGGAGCTCTAACTTGCATACTTGAAATCGGGGACTGAGGGCATCCGACCTTAGAGAGAGTCCGTCTTCATACCTACTCAGTGATAAGCCACAAGATCCTTCAACTCGGTGACTCCGTGGTTCGTGTGGAGCTTGGTGACTCCGTGGTTCGTGTGGAGCCCGCTCCTCAAGGCGGAGGAGACTCATGACCAGTGCCAGCTCTACCTCTTCCGGTTCTGCGGCAAGCACAAGGAGGACAGGAGGCGGTCCAAACAACTAAAAGCTCCAAAAAGAAGTCCCTAAAAACCTGGGCCGCCTGGCCTGGGTGGCTCAGTCAGTTAAGCATCTAACTCTTGATTTGGGCTCAGGTTGTGATCTCAGGGTCAGGGAATCGAGCCCCGCATCAGGCTCCACACTCAGCATAGGATCTGCTTGTCCCTCTCTCTGTATTCCTCTCCCAGCTCATGTGTTCTCTCCCTCTCTCTTTCTCTATCCCTCTCTCTTTCTCTCTCTCTCTCTCTCAAATAAGTAAATGAACTCTAAAAAAATAAAAAAAAAGAGTTCCTAGAAAACAAATAAAATAAGCCTTCTCTTTCTCACCAGTGTTGTTAGAAAAAGGCAAAGCTGGTTGATTACAGTTGAATCTACTGAATTATCACCAAATATTCTGCCAATTTTATTTCCCTCAATTTATAAAATTAATCCATATGTTTATGATTCATTTACACCTCACTCATTGAAATGTTTTATGAAAGCTGTTTGACTCCATGAATCCTGATAGGGGCCTTCTCTGAAGCACATAGAAGCAAGATGATAAATTTTTCCCTTTCGTCTTGGGTTGGAAATCTCAGCTTGTCGAGCAGCCATATTACCAACTCTTCAGCTAAGTAAGAGATGCCAGAGGGAACCAACGAGAATATGTACGAACAGTTGCCACTGGGATCCTCTGGCCTCACACTTGTGCAGCACTTCATAGTTTGCAGAGCCCTGTCAGTTTCTGGGTAGGTCTCTGCAACAGTTTGGAAAGCTTGGTGGAGTAAGAGCCTCTGCTGTTAGCTCTTTCAACAGAGAAGGAATGGAGACCCAGAAAAGGGGTGTCATGGCCCAGAGATGGAAGGGCCTGCACTAGGACCCTGTGCTCAGAAGGTGCCTCTGTGTCCCTCAGACAGGGAATTAGGAGGACCGAGAGAGGCGGTCCCCTTAAGTGCTCACCACACCCACCGTCCAGGAAACCATCACGGCCTTGCACGGTCCCCATGTCACTGACAAACTGGGCCCCGAGACCGTGAGGCTGCATTTGTTCTCGTAGATGTTTGCATCATCTTCAGACATCTATAATTCCTCCAGTCTTTCTCCCTCCTTAACTCATTGCCCCTCCTCCAGAACCTTCCATCTTTCAGAAACTGGGGATGTTGCCACATCCTTTCTTGATGACATCAGTTTGAAAGGAAAGCCTGTCTTCTGGGCCCATGGGAGCCAGGCAGGGGCTTCCAGCAGCCGCTAGAGGCCCACTGCAGGAGGGTGCCACGGGTCTGTCCCTCTGCAGTGGACAGTTTCTTAAGGACCCCGACAGGGCAGGCCTTGCCCTTCTAGCAGCCCCGGGAGGCCATCCAGGGTGTCCGCAGCACAGAGAGACCTGTGGGGAAAGCCGCTTGTGTGCAGCATCTGTGGCTTGTCACGTGTCTCCGTGAAGACCGAGTTCTGCAGGAGGCCCCACCACCTGGACTTGGGAAGCATGTCCGTACGGCACAATTTTCTGTATGCTTTCCATGGCTTACAGGGGTGCAAAGAGACTGAGACCTCTCAGCCCTCGGGGCCAGTCCCAGCCGTGGGACCCCAGTGTGCCTTCCACACACGATTGTTTCCTATGCTGTGTGAAGGGTGGAGGCCTACCGGCCTTGGCTCCTCACCCTCTCTGCTTCTCAGAGTCCTCTGGGAAGCTGACAGAAAGCCCAGAAGCCCAGAGCCCACGTCCCACCTGCTGGACCACCATTTCCAGGGCTCGGCCCCGGAAAGGGCCAGACTCATAAGAAGCGCTCTTCCCCGGGGACTTAAATGCATCTGGGCCAATGGAAGCAGCCGTCTTGCTTATTCAAGCCAGTGTTCCCCTAAAACCACCTCCCACGCTGCCCATAAGAGGAGCGGGCCATTAGGGCGAATGGATCCCATCCTCGGCTCCCCACTGGGGTTGACCTGGTCAGAACGCCAGCACGGCTCCTGCAGGCGGCGGGCACACCTGTCCCTCACTCACCTGCCTTTCTCTTCCGTTCTCCAGGACGCACAAGACCAGCCACTGCTACCGGATCACCTACCGCCACATGGAGCGGACCCTGTCCCAGAGAGAGGTCGGGCACGTGCACCAGGCGGTGCAGGAGGCTGCGGTGCAGCTGCTGGGTGTGGAGGGCAGGTTTTAAGGCCACTGCCTGGACCAGGCCATCGCTGCTTGGGGCTCCAAGAGTTCGTGAGAGAGTAAAAGCTATTGTTTGTGGATGGGGGCATCTCTTGTATTTTGATAAATGGGTCACTGTTGGGACTTTCAGAAAATAAAGGATAGCTCTTGAGAAACTGTTGACATAGCATTTGTCTTTTATTTGGGGAAATGGGGGGGGAAAGAAGCAATAGTGTAAGAGATCCCTCCTCTTCTTTGAAGAAATGCTTTGCCCATTGGCGCTCAATGTGGTTAATTGGTCCTTGAGTTCCATTAAAGTATAAAGACCAGGCGTGATTTTTGGCCTGACAGGCTCTTCCACTGTTGTAATGAGTAAAGCCACACAAAGGGACATCAGAAACTCCAGACACCAGAAGATTCTTTGGATCTGCTTCCATGCTTACTTTCTTCTCTTCATTTTCTGCTTTGCAAAGGGCAGGCTTCACACAGGGCACTAATGAAATGCCAGGGCCCCCTCAAAAGTGAAGGCAGTCACGTGTCTGAGTGGGGCAGGATAGTTCCTGCTTTTCATAAACCCGTGCCTGGGAGCCAGGCCTCTGGCCCCAGGCCTTGGGCTCAGTTCCCTTCTGGCCCATCAACGAGGAAAGAAAGGATCAAGAGCCGCCCCAGAGGCTGGGAGGCACACGGCGGCCCCGTCCTTGAACCCCTGCGAGGTTTCTTGCCTAACAGAAGGCCCTTGCTTCCGGAAACGACCTTTGAGGAAGAATATGGGGCTTTGATATTTCCTTCCCTTTCCATCCCAGGCACTTTGTAGTCTGCCGGCCTCACTCCTGACCATTTTTAATAATCAAATTCCATCCCTGGCACAATGCTGGAGGCTGATGGAGGACTGCAAGGGCTGGGATAAATATTTGATGAGGGGTGGCCATTATCAGCTAGTGGCGTAGGGGGTGGGTGCCTGCTCTCAAAGGGAAGGAATGGGCTTTCATGTCATTTTACCTTGTTACTCATTTGTACTTTTCCTTTGGATTCGCAGGGAATTAAGGAAGCAGTACCCAACTCCTACACCCAGGCGTGGAATCAAACTGCTGTCCTGGGTCCTGGGCCCCCTTAAGTGGATGCATCTGAGTGGGAATGTACGGTGTGATTCGTAATGTCTTCTTCAGGAGTGGTTGCTAACAGATCATTTCTGCTCCAGCCTTGGGTTGCATTCCCAGAGGTCCTTTTCATCCCCAAGACCAGTTAGGCATGGATAATATTCTCCAATAAAACAAGTTAGGTGGGTAATACCCAAAAAATCAGGGTGCCGCCCCCTGGCCTTGAGTCACTTGCCAGAGCAGAGATTTGTCAGATCCTGTGCTTGGGCCTGGACGAGTAACATTCAGGAAGCTTCACAGAGGGTTGTTCTGAACATCCTCTCAATACATTATAAGGTGTATCTGGTACCTAAATTTTGCAAAGGACTCACTGAGGCCTATAGAAGTCACAGGACGTGACCAGGAACAATGCCCAGGAGGTGGCTAGACTCACGCTTGAGCCTGCTGCTTCCAGATTAGTAACTTCCATCTAAACAGACAGTGGTTGGTTGTAGGATCCGTGCCTCCCTCCGGCTCCTTGAGCCTTTGTTCCATTTGGAGAACCCCAGCTGTGTGGGCCCCACTCCAGTGGGCTGGCACTCATGCCAAACTGCCCCCCCCAGAACCCAGGGAGCAGCTAGCCCTTGACTTTTCATGTGGTTCCCACTGGAGAATACATAATGAGAAGCAGACGATAAGAAAAGCAATTTAAGCCGTAAGATGAATAGCACTTTTCAGCTCAAGAACAGAAAGATTGGTAGAAAGTCGAGCGTGGTGACGAGCACCAGCACCAGCACCATGAGCCTCTGGATTGCTGGGGTTCCTCTTTTGTATAATGGGAGTAATAATAGCACCTACCACGGAGGTTGCTCGCAAGGACCTAAGGAGACATCTCATGTGCTATACTTGGCACACAACCTGGAACCTAACAAGCTAGCAGTAAATGATACTTGCTCTGATCATTATTCAGGGGGAAGAGGTAGAACTGTGGAATACTAGAACAGGAACAGATCCTGGAGGGGGGCGCCTGGGTGGCTCAGTCGTTTGGGCATCCGACTTTTGGTTTGGGCTCCAGTCATGGTCTTGGGGTCATAGGATGGAACCCAAGGCCATGGGATCAAGCCCCACTTTGGGCTCCACGCTCCGCCCTCTCCCCCTCTCCCTCTGCCCCACCCCTGCTCTCTCTCTCTCTATCTCTCTCAAATAAATAAATCTAAAAAAACAAAACAAAACAAAAAAGGTCTTGGAGAGCAGCCATATCTCTCCCTATGTGAGTGTCCATGCAAGAGGACACTGGGGTCCAGAGGGGCGAGATGACTTACCAGAGGGCACAGCTAATTACTGTACAGCTAGGCCTCGAACCAGGCTTTCCATAGCTCATTTTCCACAGCACCACACCGAATCCGACATCTTGAGCATGTCTTTAGGTGTATGGCCCACTAAAAGCCTTGACACTTACAGGGGTCAGGAAGGCTCAGGCTAGGGTTGCAGCCGTGTCCTGGAGCTGAGGACCCAGCATCCTTCCAGCCCACACCTCACCTATCTGCATGACCAGGACTCCCGAGATGCCAGCCAGATGGAGGTCGCAATCCTGGCTACTCTGGAGGTTATGGCGATGAATTCTGTGACAGCTACAGCCTCGGGGTGGAGACTTGTAGACACCACAGCCATTCGTCCCTTTGTCCCTCCCCGCTCTTCCCTCTTTCTGCTGGGTGACCCCCTGCTGACCTGATTCCTTGACTGCTGGTTATTCTTGGAATCAGCCAGTCACCTCAACACTGGCCCAATGCACCCCACCATGGGCCAGTGGTCTGGCAGACAAGCAATGAGAAAGGAAACTCTTCACCACTGGAGGTTCTTGTATTTTCTAATACATTTTCATATATAGAGGAAATGAGTGAACCCACAGAACACATGGCAGCTTCCAAATGGCCACATGCAGACTCTGCTTAACGAGACACCGCAGTGGACACATTCGTGTCCTCCACCGCCCTCATGCCAGGAGCCCACCAGTCTTCCCACCGAGGACCGTCACTCAGACAGCACTTGCGCGTGACTAGCCAGGGCCACGTGCCCCTCCCCATCTGCAGGTCAGATGCATATTTTTCTGGTGGTGGGAGGGCACGTAACGATGGCGGTGGAATTGATGTTGCTAGCGTCGCGGTCTTCCAGGCACGATGCTCCACCTTCACTCAGCCATTTTGAGTGGGGGCTGCTGTTCTGTACAACAGATGGAGTCGTAGAAAGAGAAACCAGGTCCAGCCTTCATGGAGCTTCTGTGCACCCTCTCATTCCATCCTCACAAAGCCCTGGAACTCATCCCATTACCATCTTATCTCCAAGGGCAAGATTAACTGTGTGTCGGGAGATGTTGCAAAGCCAACGGTGCTGAAGAGGGTCTTCCTCACTCCCAGGTCTGTGCTCATAACGTTGCCTCCCACTCCTCCCTGTGCATCTGCCCAGGCCCTGGGGCAATGATACTCAGGGCTGGAAGTTCCTTCTGGACCCTGGCAGAAGCAACGGGCCACCATTGTGGAGACATTGCCAGCAGAGGCTTCAAGCTTCAGGACAGTGACGGCAGCCAGAGGCAAGCCACAGGAGTGGGGGCCCTTGGGACCAGCTATGGGTTCGATATCAAAACTGCTAGAAGCCCCTTTTTATCTCCTGACGCTCAAAGCCTCCAATAGAATTTATACGTGTAGTCATAGGTGCTTCTGGATCGCAAGTCACATTCAAGGTCACTGTTGGGGCTGAAAACGTCAGCTCCTGAGTGACAGAGGAGAACCCCAAACTGAACAACCGAGGACCCTGCAAAAGCAATCCACGCTGCTAGGAGGGCGCCCTAGCACTGGGGTGGGGCGGTGGGGCAGAGGGATGGGAGGTAGTGTGGTTACCTCTGACTCAAGGTTACATTGGCTCAGAGATTTCTGGATGGTTTCTGTACCCAGAAATGTGGTATTGCTTTAAAAGCAATCAACAGCAACCAGAAAGCCAGTGCCGTAGTCAAAGGCAGGGGTTCGAAGCAGATTTCCCGTGAGGTTGACAGGGCCGCCCTCCTCTGGTACTTTTCCTCTCCCATCCCTGAGCCTTGTGGCTGTTCCCAGGAGGAGAGTGGTGGTAGGGATGCCCCACCGGGCACGGGGCCGTCCCCGAGGCTGGGGTCCAGGTCCAAACCCAGCTCTGGCCCACACAGGTCACCGAGCATCCCTAAGACTCATTTTCCTCCACACTAACATGGAAGTGACAATCCCTGCCCTTCTTACTGCAGACTGAATTTGAAATGCACAGCTCAGCAACCGGTAAGAAAATTGGGTGTAAAACTCTCAAGGATTTCCTGTTAGCCTCATGACAACTCTGAAAGTCATCACAGGTTGTCTACTAAGGAGTTGACAAGATCAAACCCAAAGTCAGGACTAGGATCCTCTAGTCAGTGGGTAATAGAGCTGGAATTTAAGGCCATGTTTCCAGAAGATGAAAGTGCAGGGCCCTTCCACCGTGCCAGGCATCTGCCAAGAACAGAAGAAGAACGAGAACACTGAGAGGGCACATTGCCCATTTATAGCCGTAGCTATAAAATAAAATGGGCAGTGCCCTCTGTAGCCTTCTATCTCAAAATGAAGACCAGTATGTGTGTGTGTGTGTGTGTGTGTGTGCACGCGCGCGCACGCGCATGCACGCGCACACACAGGAGGGCATATCCCTGTGATGCATACAAGCCTTACAGAGGGCTTGGCATTCTCATGAATCAAATGATGGAAGCGAAGCCAGGCCACACTGATAACAGCAGAAGCCAAGGAAGGCACTTGAGATGGGTTACATGACAAGGATCGACCCAGAAAGAAAATCAAGGTGTTCCACTCTAAAGCAGGACTTCCCAACCCGGGATCCCTGCCACACTCCGAGCCCCTGGCGGGTCTGGGGCTGGATGCAGGTGCACCCTGGGCTGCCTACGGATCAAGGCTGGTGGGCGAGACAGCGGCACCTCGTCTTTCCTGGCCAAGAAAGGATTTCAGAATGCAAGTGTGTGAGCTTGACATTTCATAGAGGGAACTTGAGAGTCTATTTTAACCTCTTCGAACCTATCAAGAGTGAATTATTTGAAGTCATCAATACTTTATTAGTAATAAAAAATAACTCGGGTGCCCCCAGCAACTCCATAGGGAAAGGAAAGTCTTTTCAACAATAATAGCTGGTTTTCTGCATAAGAAGAAAAACCCCTACTTCACACTGCACACACAAAAAATAATTTGAGATGGAGTGTAGACCTAAATATGAAATCCAGAACTTGTTAGGCTTTAGAAAGAAAACATTAGGGACTGTCTCTGTGACCTTGCATAGGCAAAGATTTCTTAGAAAGAACACAGAAGGAAGTAGTAAAGAAAAAAATTAAAAATCAGACTTTCAAGATTTTAAACTTCCCTTCTTCAAAACACACCATTAAGAAAATGAATAGGCGGGGCGCCTGGGTGGTTAAGCGAATGCCTTCGGCTCAGGTCATGATCCCGGAGAGCCAGGATCGAGCCCTGCATCGGGCTCCCTGCTCCATGGGAAGCCTGCTTCTCCTTCTCTCACTCTCCCTGCTGGTGTTCCCTCTCTTTCTGTGTTTCTCTCTGTCAAATAAATAAATAAATAAAATCTTTAAAAAAAAAAAAAGAAAAGAAAAAAAGAAAATGAATAGGCAAACCATAGATTGGGAGAAAATATTCACAACCCATCCAAAATACACAACAGTTCCTACAATTCAGTTTAAAAAAAAAAAACAAAAAAACAAAAAAACAAAAAAACAAAAAACCCTTGGAAGGAAATGGGCGAGGACTTGAACAAACACTTCACAAAGAGAAGATTTATAAATGGCCAAGGAGATGAAAAGATGCTCAGCCCTCTCAGCGGTCAGGAAACACATTTCTGAAGTTACAGAGCAGACGGAGCTAAACTACAGTGGCAAACGCAGATAGATCAGAGGTGCCCTGGGCCTGGGAAGTGATTGACTGAAAGGGGCACATGGGGCATTTTTAGATGATGGAAATGTTCTTTATCTTGAGAGGAGGGCAGTAACGCGGACAAATGGATTTGTCAAAACTCATCAAACCATCCACTGGAAGATCCATGCCTTTCGCCCTATGTAAACTATGGATGTACAAAAACAAAGAGAAAAATTATCGTGTGGCATGTCACGACCAAATGAATGCTGTGGCTCGGAAGGAGAGGAAGCCTCAGATTCTGGAACAGATGGGCAGAGAAGGCTCTAGAAGGACTCTGGGGGCAAGATCACCCCTGAGTCCATGGTGCACCTTGGTGTGCAACTAGCTCTCTGCAAGAGGGCAGCAGCAGGTGCAGGGGAGAGTGGGTGAAGGTGGAGGAGCACAGGCCCACTCAGGACACAGGTATGAAATGAGAGGGCCCTAGGTGCAGTCCTTGGAGCGGGAATGAAAGCAGGGGACTGGCCGGCAGACTCAGTGGCACAGAGCGGAAGGCTAGGAGGGGACCCAAGGGCTGCTGGTAGAGTCTCTGCTTTAGCCACATAGCTGCTCCCCAAAGTCTTGGAGCTGGAGCAGCACCGTGACATGAGCCTCGCTGCACCCCTGTTTCACCTGGGGCATGGAGCCTGTGACAAACATGTCCCGCGTCCGTCTTCCGCCCAGTGGGAATCACCCAGGGTCACAGGGAGGCCAGGCATGCCCGCCTCAGGCATCAGAGGTGAACTGTGACTCTGCCGCTGAGTAGCTGGGTGACCCTGAGGAATTCTCGGGTCTCCTGACTCAGTTTCCCCATTTTACAAATGGGAATGCTAATCATACTCATGGGATCGTGGTGGGGGTTAAATGAGCTAAGGCATGGAGGGGCTCTTAGTTTTTCGCACAACGAGCTCTTAGTATTTTTCCTAAGCCCATGTTGGGAAAATGTTCTGGAATAGGTAGTGGTGATGTTCGCTCAACTATGCGAATATCCTAAAATCCACCGCAGTGGACGCTTTGGAAGGGTCAATTTTATGGCATGTGAATGATATCTCAATAAAACTGTTATTTTTTTAAATGTTAAGAATGTTAACATCTAATAATAATAAAATGTTACAAATACATATTTGCCGTATGAGCTAACCATTGCACCCCTAAAGTATCTCCGGAGAGAAATGAAAAGAGGGATCTTATTGAATTCGGGCTAACATGGAAACGGGCAGAAGTGATGGGCCTCCACGGAGGTAGGAGCCTCTCAGTCTTCCACTCCTTCCCTGGGATCTGGCTGCGGCGAATCCTGTCCCCACCATGTCCACCCCGGCAGCTCTAGCGAAAGGCTTAGAGCAGATTCGACCACACATCTGGAAAGGGCCGCTGTTTTCTGGTGCCCGTGGGCCTTGCAGCCGTCCACCCCTCCCCAGGGTAGGAGGGGTGGCCCTTGACCTCAGGAAGGCTCAGGAGACCAGCTCCTCACTATGTCATGCCGGGCCTCTGAAGCCTGAGCGTCGCCCGGGAGGTGGTTAGGAACACAGAGTCCCAGGCCCCTCCCCAGACCTGCAAAATCAGAATCTGCATTTAACAAGATCCTAGATGGTTGGTGTGTGCACTAGATCTCAAGAAGCTTTGGGCCAGAACATGAGGTCCTTTCAGAGCATGAAGGACTGAACTCATTATTAGGGCTTAACCAGGCTGCAAAGGGAGTGAGGAAGAGAATTCCAGCTCTCTGACCCTTGATGGCCCCTGTTACGGGTCGCATGGTGTCTACCCAAAGAGGAGATGTGGAAGCCCTGACCGTCAGTTGCCGCAGAGTGTGACCTTATTTGGAGACAGGGTCATTGGCGATAGAACTGGTTAAGGTGGGTCATACTGGGATAGAGCAGGCCCCGATCCAGGAGGCCTGATGTCCCTATAGGAAGTCAGCCACCTGAAGAGAGACACACACAGGGAGAATGTCATGTGCCAATAGAGGCAGAGCTTGCAGTTATGGAGCCCCAAGCCAAGGAACACCAAAGATGGCCACCAAACCACCAGAAACCCGAAGAGGCAAGGGTCCACGCTGGAGGCAACACTTTGCATGTCTGGTCTCTGGAGCTGTGAGGGAGTTGATTCCTGGTGTTTAAGCTCAGCAGTCTGAGGTACTTAGTTAAGGCAGCCCTGAGAAGCGAATACAGGCCCCAGGAGAGCGGGACCATCTCTCCTTCCCATCAGGACTCTGAAAAGAGGGTCATCTCACAGTCGGCCCCCCAACTCTGTCTGGGGAGTAAGCTAGGAAACTTGGGGCTGTACTGTCTTTAGGTGGAGACAGGCTTTCAAGGGGAAGAGCAAGTTTTAAACAGTCTACCAATGGGAGGTGAATCTTCTGGATCCTCCAAGAATCCGCCCCGCATTGAGAAGGGAGCAGCAAGAATCTGACTGAGGATCTGACTCACGGGCGGCAATGGCAGGGGGCTGGCTGGGCGGCCGCTTTCACTATGGCCCCAGCCAGTGACCGCTTCCCAATGTCTGCCTAGCCAGAGAGCGTCCTGTCCGTCCCAAGGGAAGTCAAGGGATACCAAGTACCGGCTGTCATCCATTTTCATTTGCCCTTCCTCGCAGAGCCTTTGCTTCAGGCGGTTGGACAGAACCCCCTGCCAGCTTCCCTCCATCCCTACTTCTCTTCCTTCCTTTTCTTTCTTCCCGGCCCATATCTCCTCTTCCTCTCTCCCCCATCCCCTTGTCCCCTGCCCGGCCCACCTGGAGTAGGCAGCTCGGGCCTGGATGAATTCAGCCCTAGATGATGGGCATGAAACTGGGGCCGCGCCAGAGGGAGGTACATAGGGCTCTGCTCACCTGCTCACCCCCTGTGATGAGGGAGATAACACCTGGCAAGTCACCGCTCCCCGGCGAGGGCAGCTGCTAGCTCGGCGTCACGGTGCATTAATCACCTTCATGGTCAGGCTGGGCACAGGTAGCAGGGCCTCCTAATAGCACGGAGAGAACCAGCTCACTGAGCGTCTCCATCCCTGTACAGATGAGCCACCAGCAGGCTCCCAGAGCAGGGGGAGCTAAGCAGCTCTGGCCACCATGCATCACGCCCCGGGGCTGGCCGGCTCTGATGTAGTTATGCTGTGCTGTTCCAGTCAGCGCCCCAGCCCCCAGGTGACCTGCCTTTTCTGGGCCAACCCCTCTGGCAAGCTCTAAATGGCATTTGCTGGTGACTTCACTCAGACCAGGACAGTCTGTTCATTCCTGAGCTAATGCTATGTGTGGACCGCCGGGCTTGAAACACACTGCTTACTAGGGTTGTGTAAAGCACATTCTCACAATAAGGAGGATAATGCAGGCTGTTCATCAAAGTGGTCAGGAACTTGGGCTTTGGAATCAGGCCGATGCGAGTTGAAATGGGAGGTCCTTGAGCACGATGCCTCTTAATCTCACGGGGCCACGGCTGTGGGATGCGATGCTAAGCTGTTGCGAGGATTAAGTGACATAGTGCGTGGGAAAGCAGCTAGCGTGGGAGCTGGGGAGCAGACAGTGAAGCAAAGAAAGGAAATCTGCTTGTGGGTTCAGAGAGGACCACAATCCCAACTGGAGGGATTGTGATATCTAGGAAGTTTCTGGAGACAATGGGACACTTGGAGGTGCCTCAGAAGGTCTGGACCTAAAGGAACCTTAGCAATCATTTGTTCAGTGGCCCCATTTTAGAGATGAATTGCTGAGGCCCAGAGAAGTCAAATGACTCGATGATATGGATGATCAAGTATCAGAATATCCAATCTAGAGCAGCTCACACTATCAAGAGAACAAGAAGCCCGCAGGACAGAGCTGATTCGGCAGTCTGATGCTGTCACTGAGACCGCAGGCTCTTCTCATCTTTGTGTTCTGCCAACTGCAGTGTTTGGACATCTGCCCCTCATGTTTGCAATAGGGCTGCAAGAGCATCAGCCAATATATCTCCATACAACCCCCAAAAGCCAGAACGAAGATGGCAAAGGCTCTTAGTTTCTCTTCATAAATTTCTTTTTATCATAGGGAACATATTTCATGTCTTTCCTCAAGTCTCATTGGCCAGGATTGGTTCACATGCCCACACTCCAACACCAAGTCAACTGGGAAAGGAAGAATCTAGTATTTCCAGCCTCTATTGCAGGAAAATCTCTACCAAAGAAAGTAAAGGGAGTAGGGAATGTGATTTTATAGGAAACTAAACAGTGTCTCCCACACTGACCCAATGTCATTCAGCTGCTTGGCAACCAGAAGCTAGAGGGACTAGAATGGAGCCCATTTCTCTGGATGGCAGGCCCAGGGTTGCTTCTAGATCTCTCCTGTATTTTGCTGCCTCTTTACTGAGCAGAGCCTTAAAAATGGAGCATGGGAAAAACAGAAGGAACTGCCCCTTGTCCCAGGCCAGGGGACTAGTTAAGCTGAAACTTGGGGTCCAAACTCCGTACAGACTCTGTTTAGAGGCCAGGCCAGGCGGGGTGAGGCTGTGGAGTGTGGAGTTCAGCCGGGCTGTGCTAGATGCTGAGGCCACTCAACTGGTAGCTTGGCGGGCTTCCCACGGGGCTCCCCACAGACCGTCCAGCCTGCGAGGGTGGCCAACAACAGTCTGTGGATTAGTCAGCCATGGACACTGGTGCTCACAACATGAGGGCTGGACCTCCACACTGACTCTTTATGACGTGTGTTTTCTCACAGCCCATGCCTTTTCTTCTAGCATTTTTAAGCTCTTTACAAATGTTCATTTATTTATGTCCATAACTCATGGTTAGGCAGTTGACAAATATTCTTTCTAGCTCTGAGAGTATTCACTACCAAGACAAGACCGGTCCAAAATCACACAGAAACCGATGTTCAGGTTCAGGGGAGCTTACTGTGTTTGTTGTCAGGGAGGGCGTGTATCATCAGAATCAAACTGCTCTGTCCTTGGTTGCTTTCTTAAGTCAATGTCAAGATAGCCATTGTGGTTGACCAAGACTTTGGTCTTGGAGGCAGGGAGCAGCCAGGTCCAGGCAGGGGGACTGCGTGTGACTCCTGGTGGCAGGGCTCTGATGTTAAGAAGGATGGTGAGAGATACACTGGAGAGGGTGGGTGTCATGGCTGCTGGCCAAGAGCAGGAGAACACACCTATAATCTGGGAAGACTGCCAAGGAAGGAGGAGGGGATGGCCAGGAGGAGCTGGGTGGTGATCCCTGTGGGAGATGGCTAAGGGATGGAGAAGGTTGACAGAGAGGGGAGATGGGAACAAGAGATAAAGACCTGGGGCTGACTGGGTGAACTGAGAATGATAGGAGAAGGGTGGTGTCCATCACAGACATGGAAGACACAGCAAGGAAGCAATCTAGGGAGAGGAGAGGGTGTCCTTTGCCTTCTGGTTTTCTCAGTATAGGATCTCTTGGCTCTGACCATGCTGAGGTCTTGGGGGAGGCCAGACTCTGGGTCTGGCTTCTCTGGGAGGCCAGACTATGCCATGGCATCTAGAAGAAATGAATTCTCTCACTCCTCATTCTCTCATTCTCTCATCAGGGTCAGAGCCAAGGTTCCACAGAGAGCCCCCTCTCATGGGATCCATCACTTCCATGAGACCTGCAGTCAATGGCAGAATGGAGGCCAGATCCAGAGTCCCAGGACTGGCCTAGGACACTTCTCTACCAGGCCATTGCTTTCACGGATTTTTTTAACCACCAAGAAACTCATTTGTGACTTTTCTCCCCAAGGACCCCATGTTTTAAAAGATTTTCATCTACCAAACAACTGCATTTATCAAGTAATAATTTATTCATTTTCCCATTTTTTAAATTAATCAAAAATAGACATAACTGCCAGCCAGAGTCTCTGATCAGCAAGAGAGAACACTTATTACCACCCAGGGTTGATTTAATTCCTGCCAAAAGCAAAGAAACTTGACATTTTAGATAGCCTGAATAGCCTCATTGTGGGAACGTGGAGGTTTTCCATTAAGCTTTGTGAAATATTCAAAATAGCTCCTGGACCCCCACCACTGAATCATGGAGACCCTGGCTTCCGGGGACCCCTATGGAGAACCACTGCACCACATCAGATAGGAAGTAAGACACGGAGGGCATGTCACTGCTCTGAGGTCTTGTGACTACACCCTTAAAGGGTTTGTGGCCTGGATAGAGCCCCTACCAGCGAGGAGCCTCGGACAGACCACTCAATCTCCCTAGCCTCAGTTTTCCCATCAGTAAGATGGGAACAAGGCCTCAGTCAGGGATCTTAGTTTCCAGCAACCGAAACAAATTCTGCTCGCATCAAGCAGAAAAAAAAGTGTGTTAAAAAGATGCTAAGAAAAAAATGGGAGTGCTCCCCTGTAAGCTAAACATAGAATTGCCATATGACCCAGCAATCCCACTCCTCAGTACATACCCCAAAGAACTGAGGATACGTGTTCCAACAAACACTTTTACAAGATGACTCACAACAGCCAAAAGTTGGAAACAACCCAAACGTCCATTAGTGGGTGAATGGATGAACAAACTAGTCCATGCACACGATGGAATATTCTTCAGCCATAAAAACACGGATGAACCTTGAAAATTCTATGCTTCGTGACAGAAGCTAGGCACAAAAGACCAGTCAGTGACTCCATTCTTATGTCACATCATAGATGGTGGTGATGATTGCACAACATCGAGAAAGTGCTTGATGCCACTGAATTGTGCAACTGAAAATGATTTGGACGGTAAATGTCATATTGCGTGTGTTTTACCACAATAAGAAAAAAGTCCATGCAGAGATGTGATGGGGAAAGGGGAAGGTGCTGGGTGGCTGGGAGCCACACCTCTACCCTCCCCATGAGGACAGCACCGAGTCATGGCCCTCATGGTGTGCAAGGGGCTGCTTACCAGACTGGGGCATGCTGTCTCTGGCATCTTCCTCCTGTCTTGTCTTCGAGACACGAAAGAGGAACATTGTCCCAGACATGGGAAGGCAGGTGAGAGGTGGCTAGAAGGCCAAGTGCATGGAGCTCATGTCCATTTCAGAGGCAACAGAAAGCAGATAGGAAAAGCCCAGCCTGTGGGGGGATGTGAGATACCAGGAGAGAAGCAGGTCACAAAGCAATTACTACTCTTCAAAAGGTTTGTGGTGTAAGGTGACCTTTCCCTTCCCTCTTAATCCTTTTCTGGACACTCCCTACCACCCCACCAGGCACAAATTCATTATTCAGAGACAATTGTTTTTCACCTTTCCTATCTAGATATTTCTACCCTTTGAACAAGATGACAATAGCTGCTGGTCATTTATCTAGTGGACACTAATCCTTGCCGCTGGCTTTTTGTGATTCGCTTTGTGGTTCAACACAGGGACCCAGCCACTTAAAAGCCACCTAACAATGAGGCAGTGCCTGGGAGTGAGGGCCCTCACAGATTCACTACTTGTTTCTGTTGATCCCATTGGCCTTATCATTCTCCCTTCCCTACACGGCTCCATCTTGCTGTAAATACTCTAGTGGATATTTCTGAAGAACAGGGACAATCTGTTCTATAACCACGACATAATTGTCCAAATCTGGAAATTCTACATGGATAAATACTATTGCCTAACCCTCTGTCCATACTCACAATTCATCAGTTGTGCCACTAATACCCATTAAAGCTCTGGGGAGTCTCAAAATGTTGGTTTCTAGAGTAACTCCACTGTGGTCAGAGAACATGGTCTCCCTAGAGTTCAACCTTTTGACATTTCCTACGTCATCTTCTTTTTTAAAAATCTTAATTCCAATATGGTTACATATAGTGTACATTAGTGTCATATGTACAATGTAGTGACTCAGCAATCCCATACATCACGCAGGGCTCATCATCGTAAGTGTCCTAAGTCTTAATCCCCTTCACCCATTCCAGCCATCCCCCCACCCTCTCCCCTCTGGTAACCATCTGTTTGTTCTCTAGAGTTAAGAGTCTGTTTCTTGGTTTGTGTCTTTTACAGTCTTTGTTCATTTGTTTTGTTTCTTATATTCCACATATGAATGAAGTCATGGTATTTATCTTTCTCTGACTTATTTCACTTAGCACTATACTCTTTAGCTCCACCCATGTCCTTGTAAATGGCGAGATTTCATTCTTTATTATGAGTAACATTCCACTATGTATGTATGTATGTGTGTGTGTGTGGGTAAGTGTGTGTATACCATATATACTTCTTTATCCATTCATCTATTAATAGACACTTGGGCTGCTTCGGTAATTTGGCTATGGTAGATAATGTTGCAATAAACATGGGGATGCATATATCATTTCAAATTAGTGTTTTCATATTCTTTGAGTAAATACCCAATGGTGCAATTACTGGATCATATGGTAATTCTATTTTTAATTTTTTGAGAAACCTTCATGTTTTTCTCCACAGCAGCTGTACCATCCTGCATGGCCCCTCCCCTCGGCACTCCACAGCCTCCTCCTTCCAGGTTCCCCGGACTCTCTCCTGCGCCTGCGCAGTTCAGAGGCCAGCGGCCAGCCATGGACCCTGGGGCCATTTACATGCAGATGTTAGGGCTCCCCTCAAGGACTCTCTCCTATCTGGCATTCCCCTCCTTTGTTTTACAGCCATTCAGACAGACCCTCTCCCAGCTTTGACCCCTCAAGGCAGGAAGTGTGAGTTTTCTCCATTGGTTGCTCCTGCCGTCCAGAGAGCATCCAGGTGAGAACCAGACAAACGCCCACTCTACCCAGAGTCAGTGCCCTTCCGGCTTCTGCCTGTTCATATTCACTCTCTAGTACCTTCTCATAGTGTGGTATTTTTATTTTTTAAGTCTGACCAGAGTTTATACATCATTATGCACACACACACACACACACACACACACACACACACAATTAAGAATACATCTTGTTTATGTCCTGTTCCATAATGTGACTATCAGTCTAAACAGAGCAAACTTGATCCCAACATGAGGACTTTTGATTTCAGTTGGGTTTCATCTGATTTACTTATTTACTTATCTAATGAAGTTATTGATTCTTTCCTTAACATGACATGAGGAGATCATTTGGGGACTTAATATAAATCACAAAAGAATTCAGTGAGACAAACTAAACACATATGAACTAAACCAGATACCATATGCTTAAACCTATGAATACATCGACCAGTAATTCACTTATACCTAAATGTGCAAAGAAGGAAGCTTTGCTGAAACATTTTCGCTTGTATTTTATAAAACAGTTTTCAAATATTTGACATAGTTTAGTAATATTCTAGAAAACAGTCTGCCTAGTTTGGATGGTATGTTACTTTTCTCAGGCTGCTGTGACAGAGTACACAGGCTGAGTGGCTTAAATAACAAAAATATTTTCTCTCACAGTTCTGGAGGCTGGAAGTCCAAGATCAGGAGGTAGATGGCTTATAGATGCCATCTCCTCCCTGGGTCCTCACAGGGTCTTCCCTCTGTGTGTGTCTGTGTCCTGATCCCCCTCTTCTTATGAGGACACCAGTCAGATTGCATTAGGTCCCATCCCAGTGACCTCTTTTAACTTTGCTTACCCTGTCTCCAAATATGGTCCACTAAGGTACTGGAGGTTAGGACTCGGATGGATCTGAGGGTCGGGGAAGACACAGTTCAGCCCAGAACAGATGGACAGGCTCCTCAGTCTCCTGCCCTTGCTGTACTAACACATATTTTACCTCACCAAGAGAGAGGAATGGACTTGATCTTAAGAAGCGTAGGATCCAGGCCCTAGAGAGCCAGACACTCCAACACAAAAGCCAGTCCGAGGCCCTGGAGACTCTAGAGTGGACTCCTCAGGCCTCACGTGCTGGTCATGCCCGTGCCCTGAGGAGGAGAGAGATGGGAGCAGCCCCTGACAGACGTGGAGGCTGGGCTTGAGGTCCCCTCAGTATGTATCTCCCTGGATGGGCTCATTCTGAACTTGGCCAACATCTACTTCACCCTTTATTTCTAATTAAAAATATTATCAATTATGGACATGATGTCTAATCAAATGACACTAAAGAACTTGTCATGAAAAGACCCCATCATTTTAATCAGTCCCTGGCAAATATTTATAACTCAGTCGCCTTCCCCATCTTCATCACACTTGCCTTGCAAATCCCCTCCCCTGGTTGTCCGCCTTTCTCCACCTACATTCTGCCCACATGCCCACATGACTTTCTGTTCCTGGAGGAAGAGGCCAACCAACACAGACCAGCATTACTCTGAATTCATGACCACAATCCCTTGTGGCCCCTCAGCACTGCTAGATGTTCCTATATGTTGGGGATTAGCACGTTTCTCCCTGTCCTCGACAATGGTTCCTCGCCTTCTCTCTCCTGGAGCCCCCCCACCCCCTTCCTCCTGCATACACTCAGGGGTTAACCTCACTTCCCAATTCATGTGGGACATGGAAACAATCAGAAGAGAGCTCTTCAAGCTCCCACCACCCTGTCTGCCCCACATGCATGCTGGTGCCCATACATCCCACCACCTGTGCAGACCAGTGTGCACATATCTTCCAAGAAAGCCTGTGTTCTTTCTTGCCTGTTCAGGACTTCACTCAGGCTTTGTCCCCTCTGTCCCATCATCTGTTTACTAAGCCACATTTTGAAACCAGTTAACCTGAGGAGGAGGAAGCTATGCTTTGAATCCATGAGAGTTTCCTACTTCTGGTATGGGATGCTAAGGAAGACTGAGCAGGTGATCCCAGAGACCAGACAGACTAAAACAATCACTTTCAGTAAAAATCTATTACCTAACTGAAAAGCCTTTTAGCTACAAGCTGGGGGGGAAAGGTGGAGGAAACTTTTGTGCTTAATTTTATTCTCAGGGATTTTTTTCAACAGAAATAAAATACAGAAATTCTCTGCTATTGGACTGAAGAAGTATCAAATTTTCCAAATATCACTTTGGGTGCATTTCAACTTCTCAGAACTCATTACTATAGTGGACTATGGAGTAGGTTCATCTGCTCGCGGCCCACACAGGGTCAATGTCATTTGACCCTCCCACTTTGTGACACAGAATATAATGTAAAAGATATGTGTTTCTCTGCTCCCAACCAGCCTGTATTTGGTTGTGACACGGTGAGCGCACGGGAGCTGTTTGAAGCAGACAAAATCTGAAGACTAGGCTCTTTGCTTTGTACACGGGGTCATTGGTGTAGGTGACTGAGGGCTTATTTGGAAGTCAGTTTCTTTTTTTATTATTCTTTCAACTTTAGTTAGTTAACATGCAGAGCAACACTGGTTTCTGGAGTAGAATTCAGTGAGTCATCAATTACATATAACACCCACGGCTCATCACGAGAACCCTCCCCTAATAACCATCACCCATCTAGCCCATTCCCACCCACAGCCTTCCATCAACCCTCTTAAGGTTTGTTTCTCTTTCTCTTTTTCCCCCTTCCCATATGTTCATCTGTTTTCTTTCTTAAATTCTACATAGGAGTGAGATCCTATGGTATCTGTCTTTCTCTGACCGACTTATTTCACTCAGCATAATCCACTCTAGCTCCATCCACATCATTGCAAATGGCAAGATTTCTTTTTCTTTTTTTTTTTTGATGACTGAGTAATACTCTATGTGTATATATACCACATCTTCTTTTCCCATTCATCACTCAACACATATTTGGGCACTCTTCATAGTTTGGCTATTATTGATAATGTTGCTATGAACATGAGGGGCATGTGCCCCTTCAAATCTATATTTTTGTATCCTTTGGGTAAATACCTAATTGTAAAATTGCTGGATAGTAGGGTAGCTCTATTTTTAACTTTTTGAGGAAACTTCATGATGCTGTCCAGAGTGGCTGTACCAGATTGCATTCCCGCCAACAGTTCAAGAACGTTCCTTTTTCTCCATGTTCTTGCCAACACCTGTTGTTTCTTTTCTTTTCTTTTCTTTTTTTAAAAGATTCTATTTATTTATTTGAGAGAGAGAGTGAGTGAGAGAGAGCATGAGAGTGGAGAAGGTCAAAGGGAGAAGCAGACTCCCCACGGAGCTGGGAGCCCGATATGGGTCTTGATCCTGGAACTCCAGGATCATGACCTGAGCTGAAGGCAATGGCTTAACCAACTGAGCCACCCAGGTGCCCCAACACCTGTTGTTTCTTATGTTGTTAATTTTAGCCATTCTGACAGGTTATAAGGCTGTATCTCATCATGGTTTTGATTTGTATTTCCTTGAGAGGAGTGATGTTTCATGTAGCCATCTCGATGTCTTCTTTGGGAAAGTGTCTTTTCATGTCTTCTATCTATTTCTTAACTGGAATCACTTGTTTTTTAGGTTTTGAGTTTGATAAATTCTTTGTAGATTTTGAATACTAGCCCTTCATCAGATATGTCATTTGCAAATATCTTTTCCCATCCCATAGACTGCCTTTTAGTTTTGTTGACTGTTTCCTTCTCTGTGCAAAAGCTTTTTACCTTGATGAAGTCCCAATAATTCATTTTTGCTTTCATTTCCCTTGCCTCTGGAGGTGTGTCTAGTAAGAATATGCTGCAGCTGAAGTCCAAAAGATTGCTGCCTATTTTTTCCTCTAGGATTTTGATGGCTCCCTGTCTCAAATTTAGATCTGAAAGTCGATTTCAATACAAGGTTCAATTAAGTCATTTAACAAATTGTGGTTGAGAGTATTCACATGCCAATCATGGTCATAGGTATGTAAATATGAAAGCAAACAAGAATGACATGATCCTACCCTCATGGTGCTTACATTCTATTGGGAAGGAAACAAAGATAGACACACAAGTCTATAACGATGAGATGAGGCTCAGGAAGAGAGCTTAGGCCAATCTTACAGGGCCTTGTAGTCAGACAAGGAGTCTGGATTCTAATCTCAGAGAAATGGGAAGCCCTTAGAAGGTCTGAGCCAGAGAGTGCCAAGATCTCATTCATCCTGTAAGAATTTCACTCTTGCTGCCGTGTGTAGAATGGATTGGAAGGGGCCAAAATGGAAGTGGGTGACCAGCCAGAGGTTGCAGTCACATAGGCTAGAGACCATGGTGACTGGGACCAGGGTGGGGAGAGAGGGGTTGCTGGGAGACAAAGAACAGGGGGAGTGGTGACGTCAGGGATGACACCTGGGTTTCATGGTTCCAGAAGCTGGGGGGCTGGTGGAGAAAACTGAAAGTACACACATCTGGGGCACATAGGTGTTGACCAAGAAAAAAGCACACTGAACAGACTTAAACAGGTGAGACAGTCTTCACTCAAGAGTATTTCAATAGTGGAGAGAGGTTAAATTCAACTCCAATACAACAACATAGCAGTGATTGACAGCCAATAGGCAGGGTGAAGGGGTCAGTTTGTGGAAAATTACCAAGAGGGCCTTGCTTAGGTGTCAGGGGTGGGGGAGTTCTTGCTAAATGGTTTGGCAAGCTTCTTGCTATTCTGGGATCACAAAGCAAAGACAACAGGCCAAGACCAAGGAAGTTGAGAAGAAGGTTCAGAGGAGCCTGTCTACGGTTTAGTCAAGAAGGGGATCCTTGTCAGTGGGAAGGACTAAGGGTTCTGATTTGGCTGTGTCATGTTTAAGATATCCAAGCAGAGACGTCAAGTGTGTAAATCTCGAGGTCAGAGGACAGATTTAGGATGCTTATGGAAATTTGATCATCACTATACAGACGATGTTGGGAATCTACAACCTTCACCAAGCTCTCAGACCTGCGATGTAAAGTCTGATGGGCCAGTCTCAGCTGGAACTTCCAAACCCTGCATGGGATAGTGAAGCACACCGCACAGGGTCTAGTCTCCCCACTCCAGAGGGAGCAGGACGGAGTTATTCTCCTTCCTCATACCCAGGGTCCTTTTCACTTGAAGACAGGTGAAATCTTAGTAAGGACTCCTTATGAAGAAAATTCTCATGCTTCCCTAGTGTTGACTGAAAATATTTCTATTGTAATGACACTTAAATATGTGTAATTATAAACCTAAATATAAATGCTTTGTGCGTATAGCTATCAACCCAGATCAATAGTGATCAACCCAGAGTAAATTGAAGAAATGAAAACAAAGCCCTGTATTTTCCCATCTGCAACTGACCCTGGTTGAGAAACACTAGGGAGAGTAACTTTAAAATCCTTTCTGTCCTAACATGTAATGATTTCTGAGACTGGAGTGGGGAGACAGGGGTCATAATTTAGACAACAAGGATAAAAGGGTCAATTGGAAAATAGTGACCTAGAAATCCAAAGATTGCATAAGAGACAGCATTAAATAAAACAACTAGATAAGAAAAATGAGATTTTGTCTAAAGAAACAGAAACAAAACAGGGATAAGAAGAGCAGATCTATTGCTCAGGAGAAAAGAGATCTTACAAATTGGAAAAAGTTCAACCTTTAAACCTCTTTGACTCACTTGGCCCCATACCTAACAGATTTAATTTTAAAAAATTGGCAAGAGACCTTTTAAAATAACTATGATATTGGGGTGCCTGGGTGGCTCAGTTAGTTAAGAGTTAGACTCTTGATTGTGGCTCAGGGTCATGAGATTGAGCACCACCTTGGGATTCAGGATTCTCTCTTTCCCATCCCCTCTCCTCCCTGACCTCCCACTCAAGTGCACACGTGCTCTCGGTTTCTCTTTCTAAATAGTAATAATAATAATAACAACAATAATAAAATAACTATGATATTGGTATATATTTTGGGAAGTTAAGGATCTGCTGATTTTATTCATTCATGCTTAAAGCCACCCACCTAAGACTATAATAAATATTCTTTCGAGCATTCCCTTCTAGTCCTCCATCCTGTACCTAGGTGTTTTTTTGTTTTGTTTTGTTGTTGTTGTTACCTACTACACGTATAACATTGTATTCTTTTAACATTTAGGATTGTGAGATGTGTTTTTCTCTGTCACCAGTTATAATAAGTTGACTGCAAAATTGTGTATTTCTCCTATATACCAGAAGTTACATAATCGCCCTCCTACTATTTCTATGTAAGTTGTTATTTGTCAAAAGTATAAAAAATGCTGCAGTGAACATCTTGAGACATACAAGCCTTTTCTAGCTTGTGTGTTAGTTCATTTAGACAGATTCTGGGTCAAAGTGTACTATTTTATACCAAAAAAAATTTTTTTTGATGATCTGAACAGAGACTTGAGGATAATGTGGGAAAAAGGGCAGATTTGCAACCTATACTAATGAGCAAATTTGAAAATCCTGAGGGAGAAGCAGGGGCTGTGTCACCAGGCAGAGACGGTCCTCTGAACACGGGGTGTTCAGTGCTCATCTTTCTAAAACTTTCTTGATGCCTCCAGGCAAAGAGGGCAAGCCTGGAGCAGAAGAGGAATTCAGACGCGCACTGCCCGATCGCCAGGGGCAGGAGTTCAGCCCGCACAGGCGCTAGTTACCAAGGCGACCTGCATAGGTCCCCTCTTTTCCAGGTTAACAGTTCTAAGTCTGTGCTGGATGGTTGGATAGAATTAGTTCAAAAAAAGGGAGAAAAAAAGAAAGTGGTTTTAAAAGTCGATTTAACTGTTCACCTGAAGAACCAGCCCCAAGCACAATGCAGAGAACCTTCTGGTCCGTTCCCTTTTCTGGATGACTTCATGGTTTGATCTTTTCTCTGAGGTGAATTTATTTCCATTTTTCTTTAATAAAATAGAAGCAACAGCATGTTCCATTGCGTCTGATTACATACAGCCTGTGGAGTGTAAAATGTCTCTGCCACAGGGGCGCGGGGCCCCAATGGGAAGTACTCTGAGACAGAAGACAATGGTTCCTATGGTCACGGGAACACCAGCAACACAGGGTCCCAGACTCACGTGCCTGACCCCGGGCAAGACCCCACTGCTGCCAGACTCGCTATGGTGGGGATTCTCAGGGCCTGAGAACGCATGGCTCCCAGCTGCTCCCGGAAGGCTCTAAAGCCTCCAACCACCCTGCCCCTCGATGGATCTTGCAAGTTCCCGCTGGCTTCTCACAGCCTGAAAAACCGGCCTCCCAGAGCCCAAGAGCTGGATGGCTAAGTGGGCCACTCAGCCTTGGCTTTGAGTTTGCAAGATGGGAATTCAGGGAGCTGCGGCTTCCTCCCCGTCCATGGTCTGCGTCTTGCAGCCACAAACCCTCACCAGCCTGCATGCAGGCTTTGGGCTACTGATGCGCAGGAAGAGCGGATTCACCCCTCACAAGTTGTGGCGAGTGTGGCTCGTAGCCCACAGACCGAGCAGGCAAATGTATGTGTATCACTTCACATTTTCTAGGCTTATTCTCAGACTTTCTCTCCTCCCCAGCTCTGGGGTTTAACAAGGTGCTGATTGGTCAGGGGTTGTCTATCAGGCACTGGTGGGTCTGCTTGCCCAGCTGCTCCTGAAAGGCCCAGGGACAGCATCCCGCTGCTATCAGGCCAAAGAGGCACCCTGTGTTTGCCGGGAGGCCTATCAGGCCAGACATGCCCTGTGGCTTTTTCCTTTCTGCGATCCATCCTTTGGACTTTGAGAAGTGTGCCTGGCTTTGTGGGTGGTAAAAGTGGCAGGAGCATTTCTTTTAAGCCTGGGTGATTCTTTCTTCCCTTAGTTTCCTTCAAGGTGCTCTGAATTCCCTTTCCCCAAGTAATTAGGGTGTCCTGCAAAATGAAACAGCCAGAAGGGAGTGACTCCGGCGGTGGACCCTGCCCCATGCTTCCCTGCAGCCTTAAGCCCAGCAGCTGCTGCTTTGCTTAAAGCTGGGAGAGTAGAAGAGGAGGACCTTGGAAGACCGCTCCCCTACCCCTTCCCCTGCATGTCAAAACAGACTCCATGGCATTAGCCTCCTTGCTAATCCTCATGTCCTCGTGAAGAAAATGTACTTCTCATCCACGTGTTCCGCCATCTCTCAGTAAGGTGGGATTTGTGTCCCTTTCACAAATTGAGTTAGTCATCCAGGATTAGCAACTCTCACCTGCCAAGTAGCGCAGGGCTGTGTGGGCGAGGGATGGCCAGGTGAGCGTGCACACTGGGTGGGATTTTGACTCTTGGAGCAGATGGCCGAGACTCAGTTAAGGGACAGCAGGAAAGGCAGGCATGCGACCTGGCGATGGACCCAGCTGGGACAAGAGGGGCTTCTGGCGTTGCAGCTGCTGTGTTACGCTGTGCCCAAAGGACTCTGAGGGACCTGGAGGCAGGGGGAGCTTGTCTCGGAGGAGGAGGGGCTCACAATGAGAGAATTGGGGGGAGCAGTCAGGAAAGAGTTGATTACACTGTTCTCCCACCCCCAAATTACACAAGACTTTTCAAGGATCATCCTGACGCTGGGAACAGCCGCCTGCCACCTGGGAACACCGGCATCCACGCTAACTCTTCAAGCCAAACCAGGAATTTATAAAAATAAAAATACCTTGTAACCAACTTGGGTTTAACCTCAAAATCCAAAAATGATTTAACATGAAAAAACCTGTGAAGATAATGCCTCACATTGAATGTGAGAGACTTGTTCTAGAATGTTCATAGCAGTATTCTTTGAATTAAACAACAACAAAACTGAAGTAATTTAAAATGCTCATCACTAGAACAATAATACATGAATTGTGATACATTCATATAAGAAAGTATTACTAGGCAGCAGCAAAATGCACAAGCCCGTGTTCCATATATTAACATTCACGAAGCTAAAAAAATGTAATGTTGAATAAGAAAAACAAGCTGCATAAGAATACACGTATGGGGGGGGAAATCAAAACCACAATGAGATACCACATTACACCAGTTAGAATGGCAAAAATTAACAGGACTGGAAACAACAAGGGTTGGAGAAGATGTGGAGAAAGGGAAACCCTCTTACAGTTTTGGTGGGAATGCAAGCTGGTGCAGCCACTCTGGAAAACAGTACGAAGTTTCCTCAAAACGTTAAAAATAGAGCTACCCTACAACCTGGAAATTGCACTACTAGGTATTTACCTCAAAGGTCCAGATGTAGTGAAAAGAAGGGCCATAGGCACCCCAATGTTCACAGCAGTAATGACCACAGTAGCCAAACTGTGGAAGGAGCCAAGATGCCCTTCAACAGATGAATGGATAAAGAAGATGTGGTCTATATACACAATGGAATATTACTCAGCCATCAGAAAGGATGAATACCCAACATTTGCCTCGACATGGACGGAACTGGAGGGGGTTATGGTAAGTGAAATAAGCAGAGAAAGTCAATCAGCGTATGGTTTCACTCATATATGGAACATCAGGAATAGCACAGAGGATTCCAGGGAAAGGGAGGGAGAACTGAATGGGAAGAAATCAGAGAAGGAGACAAACCATGGGAGATTCTGGACTCCGGGAACCAAACTGAGGGTCACGGAATGGAGGTGCGTGAGGACAGAGTAACCAGGTGATGGGTATTAAGGAGGGCACATGTGGCGATGAGCACTGGGTGTTATACACAGCTAATGAATCGTGGAACACTAATCAGAATCTAAGGGTGTACTATATGCTGGCTAACTGAACATAAAAAAAATCCATGTATTGAGAGTCATTTATAATAAATGCGAAATGTGAAAAGTTGATACTCTGTAATAGGTAGGGATGCCCGCTTAAGAAGTAACAGTGTAAAGACCACATGGTGATGATAAGGTCTGCATGAAGTGGGCTCCTGTTTGCGTGGAGGTCCAATATGCAGCCATGGAGTGGTGGCCCAAGAGTTTCAAGTGTGTGGGTACCATCTCAAGTTCCTAGTCAGACAGCGGGGGCACAGAGGTTCATTGAATTATTCTATAGACATTGTGTGCATCTTAAATATTTCACAGTATTTTCAAATAAATTTTGAATTAACCATGAAATGAAAAGCAAAAGGAAGCAATAAGGGGAAGTACTCTCTGAATTAACTTTTGATCTTAGAAGAAGAATCAGTAAGAATCGTGGTAGAAAGGAGAATGTCATCTTAGAATAAATAAGGCTGAATGTGCACCTAATACTTCTGGGGAAAAGAAAGAATATATAAAAATATGTGAGAATGATTTATAAGAACATATAAAACTATATGAGAAAGAAAGAATACATAAAAAATTACACTGACAGAAAATTAGGTTTGAATTCTGAATAGTCAACTCCCAGGGGAGTAAACACCGACCAGCCAGCCCATGCGCTGTCCCTCCCAAGGCCACGGAAGTACAGGGTCTGTCACCCCAAGACGTCCCTATTGACCCCAGGGGAATCTGGGTTGAGTGCAGATTTTGTAACACTCTTTCCAGAAGATGGAGGCTGGGGCATTGTCCAAAGAGGTCAACAAGAGGCATAATCCTTAGGAGGAGAAGCCCAGAGGAAGCTGACAATAGGGAAAAGCTAGAGACCCGGGTGCCACGGCAGAGCAGAGAGACGCAGTGAAGCCCCGGGCGCAGGCTCCAGGATGCCAAGGGGTCTGCATGCTTCCTGTGGAGCCCGGGGAGCAACCCCGGCAGGACAGGGAGCAGAGATCTGGGGCGGCCTTCACGGTCTGACCCGAGGGAGCACTGGGCCAGTTTTCAGGGATTCAGACACCAGGCTAGATGACTGAGTCAGAGGCACAGATCACAGACGGCTGTCATCTCCGTAACTGGGGGCCAGGGGGTGCACTCAGAAGCTGGCGGCTGGTAAGTGCCGTGGTGTTTCAGAAAAGTGGGGGGAGGATTCCAGAAAACTTGCAACAATTCCCCACAGAACCCATCCTCCCTCTGCCTTTTCCTTTTATTCTTTTAAATAGGCTTTATTTATTTATTTATTTAAAAGATTTTTATTTATTTGACAGAGAGAAACACAGCCAGAGAGGGAACACAAGCAGGGGGAGTGAGAGGGGGAAACAGGCTTCCTGCCGAGCAGGGAGCCCGATGTGGGACTCGATTCCGGGTCTCCCGGATCATGACCTGAGCTGAAGGCAGTCGCTTAACCAACTGAGCCACCCAGGCACCCCTAAATAGGCTTTATTTTTTAGAGCAGTTTTAAGTTCCCAGCAAAGCTGAGAGGGAAGTATAGATTCCCTGCACACCCCCCACCCCACACATGCAGACTTCCTCATCATCAACATCCCCCATCAGAGCAGGGCTTCTGTCACAATTGATAAATCTACACTGGCACATGAGAACCACCCAAAGTCCATAGTTTACCTTAGGTTGGGGTTCACTCTTGGAGTTGTACATTCTGTGGGTTTCCACCCAGTGCCGTCATCAAAGTGTCACACCGAGTATTTCCAGCACCCTAAAACTCCTCATCCTCCACCTGTTCATCCCGATCTTTTTACTGTGTTCCAGGATGTCATAGACTTGGAATCATACAGTATGCAGCCTTTTTAGAATTGCTTCCTTCACTTAGTGATATGCATTTTGCTTTCCTTCCTGTCTTTTTGTAGCTTGATAGCTCATTTCTTTTTAGCACTGAATAATGGTCCATTGTCTGCATACTCCAGGTTCACTTATCCACTGAGTTACTGAAGGACATCGTGGCTGCTTCCAAGTTTTAGCACTTAGGAAGAGAGCTGCTATAAACATCCATGTGCAGATTTGTGTACAGACATAAGCTTTCAACTCCTTTGGATATATTAAGGATTTCCCTCCTTCTTTTTTTCTCTTCTTTCTCTGCTCTCTTTTTCTTCTTCCTTCCTCCTACCCTCCCTCCTTTTATTAGCACCTCCTGCATCTAGAAAACCATAGGGACTGATCATGCCCCTCTGTGCTTTCCTCTTGCTGCCTTGCATAGTTAGCTGGATTCCATACAGCACATCTTGACTTCCTAATTGCAGACCAAGTATTACTGCTTGTCACACCCCCATGTACAGCCCAGTTCTAATCGCAACATACTGTTTCAGAAGATGTTTGTTAAGCAAACAAATGAATGAATGGATGAACAACCCTTTAGGGGGTAATGCCATCCATGCTCGCTGAGGTTCGTGATTAGGAGACTCATGAATGGGACCATGACCAACCTTCCTTCACCTACAGAGCCTTGTGGATCAGGTGCTTGGCTGTACGGAGCTCGAGGCTGCAGACTCTGTAAAGTATTCACTGCCAAGGAGTACAAGCCACTGCATAGGACAGATCCGGTGGAGGGAGCCTCCCAGGCCACTGGAGCACATGACCCACGAGGGGAATTTCATCCCGAGAGGACTCGCAAATAGATCTCAGCCAAAAGCTCGCAACTTCAGAAACATAGAAAGGATGACTGTGGGGATAAGGTTAGAGGCAATGCTGGAGACCTGAGACCACACAGGCAGTGGCCAGAACTCAGGCAAGTGACAGGGTCCAGAGAAGGCTGGCACCGACCGTGAGGGGGTGGGAATGGACCGGAGAAGTGCTTTAGGGGGCAGGGCTGTGGGGCTTGGTGGCTGAGCTATGCAGAGAAAGGGAGGTATGACACGGTGCTGGCTTGGGCAGCATGCTGGGTTGAGGGGGATGGTATTAAGGTCGGTCCTGGACCTTTTAATCTCTAGGGGTCTGTAGGATGTTTACATAGTGTGGTTAATTTTGTGTGTAGGGTCAACTTGACTGGACCATGGGGTACCCAGATTTTGGGTCATACATCATCTGGGTGTGCCTGATTTCTGGATGAGATTAACACCTGATGTAGTAGATTTGACTAAATAGATTGCCCTCCCTAATGTGAGCTGGCTTCATCCAATCCATCAAAGACCTGACTAGAATAAAAAGATGGAATGAGAGGAACTTCGCCTGCCTGATGGACTGATTGAGCTGGGGCATGGCTGTTCTCCTGCCCTTCAAGCGAAAAATCGCACTGCTGGCTCTCCTGTCTCCAGCTTGCCGACTACAGATCTTGGGACTTCACTGAAATTATTGTGTGAACCAACTCATTATAATATATCCCTTTACACACACACACACACACACACACACACACACACACACACACAGAGTGATGGGCAGGCCAAGGGCACACCAGGCTGAGGAATGGGCATAAGCAAAAGCCAAGAGGCCAGGGAGGAGCCTGGTGTGTTGGAGGAATTGGTGCCAGGGGGGATGGCCAAGCTACGGTTGGGGGGAGGGTAGGGGGTTGCAGGGCCTGCCATAGTGCCAGCACTCAGGGTCCCCCCCTTAAATGGTAACAGAAGTAATACGAAGTGATGGTTATGATGAGCTATGTCCACAGATGACCATAGAAGCATACTCTTTCTGGTTTTCTATTTAGAAAGGGAGTTTGTATCTTTTACATGTTAACATTATTATGTTTTCTTGGATACCCAGCATTCACGGCCTACCCCTGCCTCAGTGGGCCCTCAGGAGCCTGGGTGTATTAGCTGTCTTTCATTTTCTATATTCGGATGCTCTGACATCTTCAGGACTTGCTGACCTTAGAGGACTACCCCTGTCGTGGTTACCTAATTCCCAGAGACAGCAATATCTGCTTCAGAGGTCACCTGTCGAATACAAACCAACAAATCCAGAAGCACCCCAACCACCTCCTCTACGGGCTCTCATGCCTCTGGCCACTGTCCGCCTGCCCCCATCACCCCCCGAGGTAGGTACTGGACAACTAGGGACAGCCCATGCGTCCCAGAGCCCACCGAATTACTTAGAATGGCCAGTCCTAAGCCTGCTCGCATTGCTTTGCCTCTTCCAACCCAAGGAAACCATAATAAAGACTCTGGTCCATGTTCTTCTTGCACTAGTTCTGCTTCGTGACCAACCCTGCTTCTTCCCGTGTGGAGCTACGTGGGGTACAGTGTCTCCTGAATTACAAACTTGTTTCTTCACTACGGCCATCTTCATGCCTGTGTGTCTTTCACACCTGATTAAAGCAAATCCCGGGTCCCCCTCAGACATGGGCACTCACCGTCCATCCGTTCAGCAGGAGACCACATCTGGCTCACACTCCTGTCTCTCCTCAAACCCTCTCAGAGCACAACGCAGGGCTGGATATGTAGTAAGCTCTCAAGACATGTGGCTGAATGAGCTCGTCTGCCCCGTTCACCAAGCCTTCCTCTTGGGTCCGTCCTTCTGGTGGTCTGTGTGTCCACCTGTGATGCGGGAGGCCCACAGTAATGGCAGTCACAAACACACCAGGCTTCTGTCTCTCTCAGAGTCAGAGTCAGGGCTCTGCTTGCTAAGGATGATGACAAGGAGGGTGACGGGTAAGCAGAGAACAAGATTGAGACACAGGAAGGGGATGGGAGGGGCTGTTTGAGGAGTGATCAGTGTCGGGGACACCCCAAGGAATGGGCAAGAAGGCTGTCTTTGGAAACTCTCCTTCAGATTTCCAAAGGCCGCACATCTGGGTTCTAGCCTTCCAACTGCTGCCAAGCGATGCCCTCCACCGGGCTGGGAGGGAGATGATTTGGTGCCAGATGGGCTCAGTGGGGAGGTGCTCACCCGGCCTCTGCTCCTCACTTCTTCCTCTGCCACATCTTGTACAGGTTAAATCAGATCAAGACAGCCATGAAGGGTGCTCTTGTTGGGGCAAACCTACTACAGAAGAGCAAGGTGGGGTCAGAACCAGAAGTGTCCTCTCTTCTGCTTGGTCATATAAATAATCAAATGCAAATGCCCTGTTTTCTGACCAGCAGAGAGAGATCCCTGCTTTGTCTCCCCCTGGATGTTGCAGAGTCTAAAATGTCTCTACTCTGGCCACGTACTTCTATAGCACGGGGTTCAGGCATGAAGGCTAAAGGAGAGAAAAGAGGTGCTCTTCCTTCTACTGTCCATGAGTCTGTGCTCACCCCCCCCCCTAGAAACCGGGGTCTTCACCTGGCCCTACCTTTGCCATAAAGACCCAAGTTCCTCCTTCTAGTCATGTAATCTCTCTGTCTTCAGACAGAGAGACACAGAGACTGATCACTAGATGGAATAACAGAGGTCGATGCATTCACCCACTCGCCATTCATTCATTCATCCATCCATTTGACGTATCCATTCATCATCCACTACAGTAAAAAAGTGCCCCTTTTGCTACATCAGGAAATTTCCTTAACTTTGTAGCTTTTTCCACTAACCTGCTTAAAAAGCAGACTAATATCCACAGGAAGACCTCTATAAAGTACCCGGTATTTGGTTGATGCCTCATGAGTAGTTTTTATTAATATTGGCACTTATACGCCAGACCCAGAAATACACAGATGGATTGACCGCACACTTGTTCTCAGGAAACTAACGTCCCGTGAAGCCTTGTGTTTCTCTCCAGCAGAGGTCGTGGGAAAAGGTGTGTCTTAGAGAGAGGCATCATGGGATGTGCCCAGACTCCAGCACTCCTGGGGCTGCCCAGCCAGAGGAGTTGCCCGAGGACTGGCTGCCCGAGGACTGGCCAGACAAAGCACCCAAGTTCTGAAAGTACTCGGCCCAGGGTAAGTGCGGGCTGATCCCTGGCCCAGCGATGGCTGGCCTTCTGCCTCTCCCCTGCTCAGCCCAACCCTCTTAGGCACCCGTGCCTCCTGGGGGGTACCCCCAGGCCTCATACCTTATGGAGGCGGGGGGCTTGTGTGACAGGTTGAGGGGGACAGCAGTGGCCTTGGTCCCTGGTGTCTGCAGAGAGAGAACCCTAATGCATGCCAGGGGGCTGCTCGGGCCCCATCTGGAAGCCAGAGAAGTGAGATAGACAAGGAGGGAGGCAGAGCTGCTTGCCGCACTCTAAAGGAGCAAATGTTTGGGGACGAGGGTGTTAGAAGAAAACTGCCTGCGCTCTTGTCCCAGCCCCTTTTCAGCTCAAGTCACACATGTGCTAAGAGGCTTTTGGCTCCAGGCGGCTGGTAGACATCGCTGGCAGATTTGGGATCTGATAAGAGACTGCTGATTTCATTTGTGTGTGCAATGTCGGAGATGAATTTTAACAGTTAAAACAGGGAAAGGGGAAAAAAAAAGAAAGAAAGAAAAAGAAAAAGAAAAAGCCCAAGAACATTGCCAGGATTGCAACCCTGGCTGTTTCTTCTCCTGGATTTCCTGAAACAGAATACCTGAAGTCAGAGGCGCCTATTTATAAGGGCGTTGTTGCCGTGTGGGGAAACCAAGAGGTGTTCCTAAAGCAGAAGCGAAGGGAGCGTGAGCACCACACCCTCCCGGGCCCCTCGCTCCTCCTGCAGAAGCGGTCATTTCGCTGGGCAGGCCAGCCCGGCTCCCTTCCGAGGGCAGCAGCCTCAGGCAGCTCCTAAGGGCCTGCCCCACCATGCGATTCTGACACAATGGGTCAATTCCAGAACCAGGGGTTTAAAAAATATTATTAATAAAAGTCCTTTGCAAAAAGAAATGCCCACCACAAAACAAAGTTCCCTTTCTCGGGGAACTCTAATGAAAAATTAATTTTTTAAATTTAACATCAACGGATTAGTGGTTTTGGAAGCCGCTGAGGTGGGCATCGTGTAACCCGAGAGAATGATTGCATCCGTGGCATGGGTAATGGACCCAGAAGGCCTCTATCACCAATTGCTCTGCGTCTTGACTTCTGTGCAAGTTGCATTTGCTTAAACACTGGCCCCGTGTTCCCCCAGACGGCCAGTGGCAGATCAGGCGGATCATGATCCCTTATATTGAGGAAAGTCAAGAAGATTTCAAAGGGTTCCATCCCACCTGATCCGTACAACCCTCTAGGATGGCAGGCACTGCAGGCATTCGCACTGGCTTAGAGACGGGGAAATTGAGGTCTAGGAACATAAAACCACAGGGCTGTCAATGGAAGGTCTCTTGACTCCAGACCTAAAGCTCTTTCCCACCACATCCCAGTGGGAAACAGTCCAGGCTTCCTTCAAGAGTGAATGTCACCGCCACAGACTCTGTGGCCCACATCCCAGTGCCCTGCTGGCGTGACAGCTGGACTGGGAAGCATCTCAGAGCTTGTGCCCTGTGTCCTGGATGTGGAGGCCTAGACCAAAGTATGCCACGCAGGGAATTCATTTGGGGACATCATCCTCTGCCTCTGGGTGTCCACTCCCTTCTTGGACACTGCCACTGGGCTGCCGCGAGTGGCCACATGGCCAGCCTCTCTTCCCTTGCTGGGCACTGGGTCGGGTCTGGCTGGAATAGGCAGGACCTGCCAAGCCTGCTGCACACTGGCTGGAGACGGCGGGCTATCTGTACCGCAAGCCCCTACAGCACAGCCGCCCCTGGAAACAGTCATGCAGGAGGCAGGGGTGGGAGATGGGGGAGGGGGTGGGGAGGGAGGGCCCCCCTCTCAACCCTGGGCTCCTCACCCTTCCCTGTTCAAATCCTGCTTGCAGGAAGAGGTATAACAAAGCTGTGGTGAGAACCTGACTATTCACATCTTATACATAGAAACTTCCAGAAACATCAGCCACATAAAACCCAGGAGGAGATGGGGACTCGCCAGGTGCACAATTCTAGATAACACTGATGGGAGGGGTGGCTACTTTCATTGGGGTATTCTCGGTGTCTTTTTTTTTTTTTTAAGATTTATTTATTAATCTGAGAGAGGGAGAACAAGCCGGTGGGGGGCGGGGGGGCAGAGGGAGGGAATCTCCAGCAGATGGCCTGAGTGTGGAGCCAGATGAAGGGCTTGATCGCATGACCCTGAAATCATGACCTGAGCCGACATCCAGAGTCAGATGCTGAACACACTGAGCCACCCAGGGACCCCTCTCATAGTCTCTGAAGCCTTGCCCTTCTCAGAAGTCCCTGCTGAGGGCTGGCCGTGAGCCTGATCTTGAGGATTCACGGGGTAAAGAGTACCTCAGCGCTTCCATCAAAAGACACTGTTGTTGCCACAGGAACGTGTGAGGGACTTTGCAATTCCGTCAATACATCCCTGACTCGAATCGATAAAAAGGTATCACTCTTATGTTTTACTCATGGAAAGTTCAATATAGTGAATCACTTGAGAAGACTCTTGCCCTTGCAACTGTTTAAGGAGACTGAACTTTTTTTTAAGAGAAGTTTTGGGTTTACAGCAAAATTAAGTGAAGAAGAATGCGGAGATGTCCCGTAGGCCCCCCGCGCCCCCACAGGCACAGCCTCTCCTGGCATCAACATCCCCCCAGAGTGGGCTGTTGTTACAACTGAGGAACCTCCATGGACACATCCCCATCCCTCAAGGTCCAGAGCTGACGTGAGGCTTCACTGCCGGTGTCGTGAGTTGGCGTCAATGTATAAGGACATGTCTCCGTCATCACTGGATCACGCAGTGTTGTTTCACTGCCCTTAAACTTCTCTCTTCTCTGCCCATTCATCCCTCAGTCCTCCAGCCCCTGACAAACCCTGTTCTTTCTACTGTCTCCACAGATAATGGACAGTGGTGTTGCCTTTTTTTCTAGAATGTCATAGACTTGGAGGCAGGCCATAGGTAGTCTGTGCAGATTGCTTCTTTCACTTAGTGATATGCGTTTAAGATTCCACGGTGTGTCTTTCATGGTTGACAGCTCACTTCTTTTTAATGCGGGCTAATATTCCACTGTCTGGTGGACCAGCGTTTATGTGTCTATTCTCCTACTCGAGGCCATCCCGATTGCTTCCAAGTTGTGTTGTATACGAACAAAGCCGCTGGAAACAGCCACACACAGGGTTTTCCTTGGACATACACTTTCGGCTCCTTTGGGTAAATACCAGGGAATGAGATTGCTGGAAGGTGTGCAGCTGTTGCTTCTTCCTACCCATCTCTGTCTTTATTCTTTCTCCCCTGCCTTCTCTCCCTTTTCTTGCTCCGACGCTCCTGGGAGCCTCCGTATAGCTGGCAAGAGAAAGCTCCCGAGGAGTAAGGGAAGCTGTCAGGGAAGGCCTTGGGACCGCCCCGGGCCTGGCACACAGCTCAGAGTAGACACTCTGCATCACACCAGCGTGCAACACAATGGGATCTGGAAGGTGAGTACTTGAACATTTATCACAGTAGCGATAATGAACGGAAAGAAGGCTTCTGGTACACATTTCCTTTCTCCTTGCCCTTATAGCGTCGAAGTTGTAATTATGAAATGTTTGGCTCCGCCCTGGGAAAATGTGATAGAGGAACTCTCTGGTGGGTGCCCAGAAGTCATCTGTGGAAAGAGCTGCTGGGACCCAGGGTCAGCAAGGCCTGGGTGCCGGTCAGAGGCGGAAGGTCACAAAGGTCATCTGAGTGGAGCCACTGTGGACACAGACCTGAAAATGCTCGTGTGCTTCTTACCACTCCCTGACAAGGAGGAGCCTGGAGATGACTCCCAGGGGACGGGGGGCTGGTTGATCCCAAAGAAAAAGATGTGCTGGTGGAGACCAGACTCCACAGGATTCTTCACGGTGTGGGGCTCAAGGTCACTGGGGCTCATTCATAGCAAAGTTGTCTCCCGCCAAAACTCCGGCACATGATGAACTCCTGTAATGCAACAACAAAAATGCAAACTCTTACTGAAATACGGAAAAATGGGCAAAGGACTTGAAGAGACAATTTTCTAATGGCCAAGAAGTACCTGAAAAGAGGCTCAACCTCCCTAATCGTAAGGGTAATGTGAATGAAACAACAGTGAGACCATTTCACACCCCTTAGGATGGTGAGTATTAAAACACAAAACAAAACACCTCAAAACAGGAAATAACAAATGTTGGCAAGGATGCAGAGAAATGGGAACCTTCTTGCACAGCTGGTGGGAGTGTAAAATGGTACAGGGGCGATAAAAACAGTACCGAGATTCCTCAAAAAAAAAAAAAAAAAAAGAAGAAGAAGAAGAAGCAGAAGCATAGAATTACCATATTTCATGGTAAAGAATTACCAGCATTTCCACTTCTGGATATATATCCCAAAGAAATAAAAACAGGGGCTCGAACACATGTTTACACACACACGTACATGGCAGCGTTGCTTGCCACAGCTGAAAGGGGCAAGCGAGAAGGAGTGAACAAAACAACACGAAGTGGAATATTATTCAGCCTTCAGGAGGAAAGGAATTCTGACGTGTGGCCACAACGCAGAGGAGACTTGAACACATTATGCCCAGGGAAGTAACAAGCTAAGTCAGCCAAAAAGGACAAATCCTATGTGATTACATTTAATTAGGTTCCTAGAACAGCCCTACTCTTAGAGACAGACAGAAGGGTGTTTGCCAGGGACAGGGGGAGGGAAGGGGGAGTTCGTGTCGAATGGGGACAGAGTTTCCATTTTGAGAAGTGAAATAGTTCTGGACATGGACGGTGGTGATGGTCACAGAGGAATGTGAATATATACTTAATGTCACAAAATTGTACACTTTAAAATGATTAAGATGGTACTTTTTACATTCTGTGTATTTTACCACAACTAAAAAAGAAAAGAAAAGAAAAGAAAGCTAGGCAGAGAAGGTAGAGCAGTGTGGGCTGGGGAGTTAAATGTGTGTCCCAGAAACGGGAGCAGAGGAGGCCAGAAAGAGAACTGGAAGAGGAAGGCTCCCGTGGGCGGGTCCTGCAGAGACTCCTCCCACCAGGAGTGGGCACAGGTGTGCAGAGGTCCGGTTCCTCCAGGCTGGTAGGAGCCCCCTTTGAAGACTAGCCCTGGCAGAATCAGAGCTGGCCAGGGTTCCAGCCCGTGTCCCCACGGCCAGCAGGGTGAGGGTCCCCTTAGGTCCCTGCTCTTACTAGCCAAAGGACATAGATAGGACTATTAGATAATTTGGGGGTCTGGGGCTTCTGGAGTGAGCATTTGGACCAGCGTCCCCCTCAGACTGAATAGAAGGCTAGAAGTTCTGTTGAAGAGAGTATCGAACACATAGAGGCAGCTTGAGGAATTTAGGGGCAAGGGGGGGCAATTTGGGGGGGCCCCACCATCTACCCGGGCATGGCTGAAAGCCTGTAGGGCAGAACACTCTGGGACGCAGCAGCCCCCATCAAGCCTCATCTATGATGAGGGTGGAATTTGGAGAAGGAACTAAAAGCAGTAAGAACAATGCAATCACAGCAGCTGACATTATCCCCCGTTCGTGTCTAGCTGGCCTGACCCCCTGGGAACCCTGGGGGAGAGCACTGCAGGGGGGTTTCCAGACAGTCCTCCCTGCTGGACCCTTCTGCGCTCAGTTCTGCCTGGCTCTCTGCTTCCCATTCCCATTTCATGCAGAAATCGTACTATTTCTAAGCCTCTTGGCCTTGTCTTCTGTCTTCCCTGAACTCTTTCCTTAAGGTCAAAAGCCCGTGTCCCCCCAGGACTCCATCAGAGGGGTTCCAAGGAGGCTGCAGGGCTCCGAGCCAGATAGGTGCCTCCAGGGGAGGCTAGCCAGACCTTTGGAAAAGGAAAACAAGGAATAGATGACAAGATCTGAAATTGGAACCACCATGAAGGCACCCATCCAGGCTTGGGAACGTGGAGGACTTCACACCAGATACACGGAGCCAGCGGAAGGAAGAGAAGCCTCTGCGCTCTGATGGGACAACAGGAGTTCGGCGAGGGGTGCATGAGGCGGAGCATTAGCCACGGCGATGAGACGCAGCAGCCGGCGGTGATGAAATATTTATGAATGGGGAGACGATGCTGCATTCTGCAGTGCAGCACGGGGGAGAGCGAAGTTTCAAGAATACTGTAATAGCAAAACCCTCCATTAATTATCGGAAGCAAGCCGTAACGCCAGTTCCTATGGCAACGGGGTCCCCAGTGGATTTTGTCCTTTTTTTTCTAAGCTGCTCCCATTTACTGTGGTACATTGCATTTGTTTTCCTCCAGAGGGTTGTGCTTGTCCTTTGCAAATGAATTCATCCTGTCCTCACAGTGGCTGCGGCAGAGACTGGCAGGCCAGGGCCCTGGGAAAGTGGAAGATTATGCAACTTTGTGCTAAGGATGGTAGTCGGTATTGCGAGTACCCTCACTTTGAGGGGGAAGGCAAGGAAGGCAGGGCTGACACAGAAGGTAAGGGGTAAGGAGTGTGGGTTATTAGAGGGGATTAATGCAAGTTGCCCGACCCCCACGCCACCCACCCTCGCCCCTGCTCCAGACACTGTATTTGTGATCCAGGCTTGCACCAGGGATGTGTCCTAGCAACCCAGTTGGCCTCTCCATCCACACCTGCTGCAGCCACAGTAGAATCAGACACCTGCTCAGGAAGCTCAGATGGGAGGGCTCCGGGGTCGGCGTAATGAGACACAGTGCTATGGTTCCCAGGGAGGCCGGAGCACCCAGCACCTCTGCGAAAATGCCCCTGCATCTGAGGCCAATTCTTTCCACTGTTACCCATCACTTCCCTCTCCTGCGGAAATGCAAGTTTAATTTGGTGGCAGTTCTTCCAGAGGGGACATAGTGGGACAGACCGGCCCCGGACTGCTATTCCCTGGGACGCTCTGGGGCGTGGTCAGAGCTGTGGACAGCAGCTTCATGCACCCCACTCCGGCTGATGAAGGGCTCTGATAACCCAACGGGGAAAGGTCATGCCACTCACTCAGAGGGAAGCCGGCTGCCTCCCAGCGGGGAGAGGGCAGGTATTTCCCACTCAAGGCTGCAGCTTGTGGCTTAGGAGATGTCCCATCTCTTTGGTGGGCTCATGAGAGTGGTGAGGGTCGTGCTACATGCCCGGGGCGGGTCAGGGGAGAGGGTCTGCCTTGACTTGGAGAGAGTGCAGGTCTCACACCATGAGGTGGTTCCAGGCAAAAGAAATTTCTACTTCTCCAGAATTATTTTTCTGGTTTTACTTTGCTTTCTAAGCTGCCAAAGGGATGTACAAGCTTTTGCAAGTAAAACTGGGAGGATGCCAAAAGAAGGATTAAGCTGAAATTAGGAGCGTGTGTGATTCCATTTGTGGAGTCTACCTGGAGTGAAACCAGCCCGTTTCCCCGGGGAGGCACACCTCACCCATGGGACAGGGGGAGCTCCTGAGTCAGACCCTCCTCACCCCGACTTCATCCTCAGGATCGATGGCCACGTACCCAGCCCACGTCCATACCTCCTGAGTGCAGGTAGGGACAGAGCACGTGCTGAGCACCTACTGTGTGCACTGCAGGTGACTGCACCAGACGGCTGTCTACCTCATTTTAACAGTGAACAAATGGAGGGGTCAAAGGAGGGTAGTCACTTCCCAGGGTCTGAACTCACTCTCTCTGACCACAAAGCCTGTGCTTCCAGATGCCTTACTGGACAGCCTCTTGCTGAGAAGTGCAGGGATTGCAGCTCAAGGCCTGGCCCTGGCCAGCCAAAAGCAACAGCGCCCAGCCTGGAGGGGTCACACCGGAGGGGAGGAAACATCAGAATTTCTATTAGAGGTTCGCTCTGTTGGGAAGCCCAGACCTCAGGAGCCCCCCATGACTGATCTAAGGGATTTGGGGGGCGGGCACGGGTATGTGGGATGAACACAGAACTCATCTCCATCCCATCCTCAGGTGGGACTCAGAGTTGTCCACACGTTCCTTGAAAAGCAGAAAGGGATTCTCTCCTTCCTTGTTAACCGGCTTCAGAGTCTAATTTGATGCTCTGGACCTCAGATTCCTTGTCTGTAAACTAAGATAATAAATAATCAGACCTTCTTTCCTGGGTAGTTATGAGAAGTCAAGGGAATTCCAACATCTCCCCAGACTCTCCTGAGCTCCTGTGTCAACAAGAGCCTGAAACAATAGCAGCCCTTGGCATACAGTAGGTGTGGGTAAATGCCGGTTTTCCTCCACTCTCTGCTGTGAGAGACTTGCCTTGCAATGCCTTGCTCTCTTCATTTGGAAAACAAAAAAGCACGCGTATCCTGTGTCCTGGCGCCCCTGGAGGCTGTGAGGTGTGGATGTGGGGGGGGGCCAACTTTGCAACAAGAGGCACGTTTGTTCCATTGAAGAACCACCACCACCTGAGCAACCTGGGAAACAGGCAGGAGAGAAGGGTGGGCGTCCGATGCTTCAGCTTCTTGTGGCTTGCTCTCTGACTACCCTTGTGTGGTGATTGTGAAAAACCTCCTTAGCCTTCTGCAGTCTCAGTTTTCTCATCTGTACAATGGGGTGATAATAATACCTACCTCATTGGATAGTTAGGATGACTAAATGGGACAGTTAGTATGAAACGCTCAGCACAGAGCTCCATCTGCAGTTGCTGTGGAGCAAATGTGGGTTGTTCATAGTAATAAACTCCTATCATTACGCTGCTTATATTTCTAGGCTTCTCTTAAGATTCTCATTTAATTGTCACACTAGCCCTGTAAAGTTGACACTATTGTCCCCACTGCTCCGGTGAAGGAACTGAGGCTTGGAGAGGCTGACACTTCCCCAGAGCCACATGGAGAATGTCGATGGAGCCCCATCTCCCAGCTTCCCCAGCCTATGCTCTCGCACTCCTACACCAACTACATGGCCCCATGCTTCCTGGCCTCGGGCTGCCTGAGGCTGCTGCCACACTGTTACCCTCCCCCAGAGAGCACAGTACCAGCAGTAGGAGGCTGTGGAAAGCATAAACTGGGTTCTCCAAACAGTGTGGCATTAACTCCAGTACTGAGAGAAGAGAAGAAAAGAAGAGAGGAGAGGGGAGAAGAAGGAGGAAGACAGGAGAAGAGAGAAGAGGAGAGGGGAGGGGAGGGGGGAGGAGAGGAGAGAAGAAGAGAAGAGGCCTTACATTTATGTGGCCTTGTTCGATTCAGCGCCCCCCCCCTCCATGCCTCAGCTTCTCTTCCCTCAGGTGGGAGTCAGGAAGATGAGGCTCATAAAGAATGCATGCAGGCTCCTGGTCTTTCTCCTTGCCCCCCCCCCCATTTACTGGGGTGTAATCGACAAATAAAAGTTATAAAATTGTATACATTAAGATACAGTTTAATGTTTTCATATATTTATACACTGTGAAATGATCACCACCATCAAACTCATTAATATACATTACCTCCAATGATTACGAATTCCTTTCTTTCTTTGTTCCCTGTGGTGAGAACACTTAAGACCCACCCTCGTCGCAAATTTCGAGTATATAATACAGACTATCAGCTGGAGTCAGCACGTTGTACATCAGGTCCTCAGAACTTGTTCATCCCGTGTCACTGAAACTTGGTGTTTCATATGATAAACACCTTCCCGTTTCTCCCCATCCACCAGCCTTTGGCAACCACCATTCTAGTCCCTGCTTCTATGAATGTGACAGTTTTAGATTCCACATACCTAAAAGTACGCTGCGGTATTTATGTTTCTGTGTCTGCCTTATTTCACTTAGCACAGTGTCTTCCAGGTGCATCTACGTTTTTGCCGAGTGTAGGATTTCCTTCTTTTTTTTTAAGGTTGAGTAACGTTCCATTGTAGGCATAGATCACATTTTCTTTATCCAGTCATCGCTCGCAGGGCACCAGGTTGTTCCCATATGTTGGCTCTTGTAAATAATGCTGCAATGAACAGGGAGTGCAGAGGTCTTCTTGAGATCTTGATATGATTTCCCTTGGATATGAGCTAGAAATGGGATTGATGAATCAGTCGCTGGTTCTATTGTGAATTTTTTGAGGACCTGTAGTGCTGTTTTCCTTATGGTCTCTCTTACTCAGGGAGAAGAGGCTGCAGATCCCAGCAGCTGTGAACCATAGGAAGGCTGGTCCATCCCTGCCCCAGAGATCTCCTCATTGCCAGGGCTCGAAGCTCCCTCACTAGAAGTGAATTTCCTCAAGTCCTGCAGGCTGGATGGACGGTACGGCCATGAGAACATGCCTTTATGCCCCAGAGCCAAGAGAACCTGGGCTCAAATCCTCAAAGCTGGGCAACGTGACCTTAGGGGACAGGACTGTCTGGGGCTCAGCTCTTCTTCTGTTCCGTGGTGTTGGTGGTGGACCCACTCACATGGCTGATGAAAAGAGCAGAGGGAATTGAGCCTGTGGATGTCTGCCACACATTAATCAGTCACCTCTAACTTTTGATTATAATAATTGGAATCTCCACGAAGGAGCAGACAGCCTGGGTGGCGTGTTTGGGAGTCTCTGGTGGAGGGAGCTTACATTAGACGGCATCCGAGCATGGGGCCCGGCAGTAATGCAATGCGGAGAGCCCGTAGCTAGAAGACAAGGAAGGGGTTGGGGGTCACGGGACATTGGGAGATGGTGCGGGGGATGGAGGGCAGGCCAAGACTCACCTTCTCTAGCCTCTAGCTCTGCCACAGGCATATCCCAGGCCCTTCAGCTGGGGATGAAGGGAGACAGCCAGGACTTCTCTCCCAGTTTGGAGTCAAAGTTGCACAATCAGTTTCAAGGCACCCACTGTGTCTGTGAAGCTCTGACCCACTGGGATCGCAGCTTCCCTCCAGAAGGGCCTTGAAAGGCTCGCTTCTTCTGCCCCTTCATCTTGTGGAGGGCCAGGGAAGACCTGGAAACACAAGTCTTTCCATCAGCCATGTCTCATTACCAAGGAGAGACCTCTGATGGCAACCAGTCCACCCCTGGCCCCCATGTGCCTACAGGTCCCCACACCCAGGAATGGGGTATCCGTGAAGCTGTTAACACGATTAGCCACAGCTCTGTGCTCCTAAGAAGACCCCCCATCTGGTGGGGACACCCCTGCAGTGAGATTTCCTCAGTGTAAGTTGCCCATCGGGCATTTGCTGTCTAGAGGTTCCTTATTAGCCAGACAGAATCATTTATCTACTCAGGATGTAATTTTAGGACGGGATGCAGAAATGATCGGCAGGTAGTGAGTTGTTGGCAGCGGGGAAGGGGGTTGGGGCGTGAGGAAGAGGGAGCGGGGCAGGGAGAACAGCCAGGGAGAATCACTTGAGGTTTGGGCTGTGCAGTGTTTAATGGGAAAATGAGTATTTCCCAGGCAATTGGTTTTAAGTGACTATTGAAATTAATACCTCATTCCAGCATCACATCTTTGTTAGGACATTTGCCTCTCAGGGAGACTAAAAAAAGGGAGAGAGAGAGAGAGAGAGAGAGAGAGGGAGAGAGCAAGTGAACCTGGAAAAGGCACAGCCTATCTGCTGAAATGGCTGAGGACAATGTGCTGGGGGCTGCAGGGCTCTCCGGTCCACCCAGGGGCCTGAACATCAAGGACTCGTGGTGCCCACGGGTCCAGAAGGACTCCCCACCATGGTGCAGCCCTCTCAGCCATCCCAAATGTCAGTAGACAGTGGAGGGACAGGACAGCTCAGGAACCACAGATGGGCCTGTGCTGCCCTTCTGCTCAGGCTGGCCAGATCCCCGGACTTCCCAGCCACAACAGTGAGGCCCTGGGCCCGTCCTATTCCTCAGTTTCCCCATGCACAGTGTCAGCTCACTGAGAAGTCAGGGGACCCCTGCAGGGTCATGATAACAGCGTCAACTTTTGAGCTCTCCCTGGGTGTGAGGCACAGTCGTGTGAGGGGGACAGCTGTGGTGGGCGGCACAGGAGCTGGAGTGGATCCTGGGGGAGCGTTCTGGGCTTGTTGAAGGTAGTGACCAGATTTCTATGCTTATTGTGGGAATTCTTCTGAGAGGAGACACATGTTTTGCTCTACCTGAGGCTTGAAAATATTTGAATTTGCTTCCTAGAAACTGGGGTCAGACCCCTGAGAACCCCTAACATTCTCAACCAAGTCCTCCTCAACCAGCCTTGAGCCTTGTCCTAAGGGAAAAACCCTCTCACAGGTTGCTGGCCACTTGCCTTCCTCCTTTCTGAGGTCAGGACAACGAGCACCCTGGACTGGGCTGAATGAGGCTGAACATTGAACACCTGTGAACATGAACTCCGCTCCCGCCCAGAAGCTGCTCCTTCAGGAGTTCTGCTCTGCAGCAGCATCTACCTGACTGGATGCTTGGAATGCTCTGTTTTGTCTTTGCAACCTGAGATCTAGAATTTGGAGATGAAATCAGCACAGCAGACACAAATAACAGATGAGGCCAGTTGACTGCAGTTCCGGCCCTGCTGGGGCCACAAGGAAAGGTTACATTTATTGGGGTAACACTGGGCTGAGCACTTCGTATGCATCACCTCCCTCAATCCATCAAACAAGCCATGAGGTTGACATCAGCATCCCCATAATATAGACAAGGACACTGAGGATTGGAGGACACACTGTGAAGACACGGCAAAGCTGGGGCTCAGGTCCCTCGTGTCTGAATTTGGCAAAGCTGGGGCTCAGGTCCCTTCTGTCTGAATTTGGAGCATAAATGTAGTAAGACAAGAACACTTTTTTTTTTAATCTTTTTTTTTTTTTAAATTTTTATTTTTTTTCCAGTGTTTCAAGATTCATTCCCCATTCCCCACACCCAGTGCTCCCCGCTTTAGGTGTCCCCAGTACCCACCACCAGGCTCTCCCATCCCTCCACTCCCCTCCCTCCAAGTCCCTCAGTTTGTTTCTGTGTTCAAAATCTCTGTTGTTTCGTTTCCCTCCCTAGATTACCCTAGTTCCCATTTGCTTTCCT